>JAVBJF010000767.1:0-53626 GCA_033439095.1 Pseudococcus viburni | reverse complement strand
GCCTCTGACTCGTGCTCTTATGTACCTACGTTTTCGCGTGGCGTGTATCTTGCGAGCCGAACTTGCTAACTTTCATAACGAATATTAAATGAGTAATATTACTTACGTAACACGGGCGCAAAGTAACGTATAATGGTATTGAAGTTTACTTTTACCTCGCGCTCTCGCCCCCGTCAGCTCAAGTACTACACTCAAGTATACTCGCCCGTCGAGTTTTACTTTCACCACATAATTACACATTCACCCCTTCTTACTCGGTATAAATTTTCGTTCAAACACACTTTCACGCTGTACCAGGCCGGAGACACGAAAAGGCGCGGGTGCCGCTGCCGAAAAGGACTCGTACGCCCTTAATATATTCATTAAAATACCTTCTTAACTACCCTTTTCGTTTTAAACGCGAAAACAGCAGCTTCATCCCCAGATATTTTCTCATAACATTAAATACGACTAAGCACAAAAACTTATGCGCATTCCGACGACGAGCGGAGCGGCACTATACGTAAATTTTTTTTTGCTCCATCTTTCGGGACGACGTTATGAAAAAGTCATGAAAGGCTTTGGTAATCCGCCTCTGCGACGCCGCTTGCGGTCAGCGAAACGCCACCGTCGCGAACGTTTAAATTATTCAAAATTGCGAAAAGGCATTACTTAAAATTTATCAACTAGGTACTTAAGAGAGAATTCGATTTCGTATGCTCTGTGTCTTCTTTACGCGCCGAAAAGCCCGAGCTCACGACGTATCGTCGAACCGAATCGTTTAAAGGAACAGGAAACTTTCTCGGCGAATTTTTTATTCGATTTTCTCGCACCCACACTTTTATTATTATTATTTCGCGCGCGTGATTAGAAATCGAAATAAAGGCGAACCTTTATTTCGCTCGTTCGTATAGTAAAAGCCTTTTTTTTTATTTCGGCCGAAAAAAAAAGAGGAAAAAGGAAGCAACTCAACACAAAATCTTATTCGTGGCCTCTTTCGTAATACATTCTCAAATTGTGAATTCGCTTTGAATACCTATTCGCAATAAAGTGTCGGGTTGTGGATAAGATAAAAACCGTAGTATACAAGTCAATGAAATCAGTTCGCCAAAACGACCGGTACGTTTCAACGACGACCCTCGTCGAAATATGGGTTTTAACCTCGAAGCCGAAAGGCAGTTTCAACGAATGTGGTTTAGAAACAGAAAAACAGTAAAAAAATTCCACTAGGTTGTAGATTCGATAAAAAGCATAGTTTTGGAATTTGATAACTTCATTCGTTCGATGCCATGTGTGAACATTGGCACATATTTGAAAATCGAACGAATTTTTCAATTTTTGGAGTAGTTTTCCATTATCTGGGTTAGTCGGGGAAAAAATCGATTGAAGATATATCAAGTACATTATATTTGCCCCAAGATTTTTGAACTTCTCAGATTAAAATTTTTGGATTTTTGCCATTATTTTCATAGCGGTTTTAATTTTGGGTGTGAAAAATCCAAATGTTGCAGGGTGTTCACTTTCTGGAAACCCAGGAAAACCTGGAAACATCAGGGAACTTTGGGATTTTCCCTGGAATTTTTTAGAAATCCATAAGTAGACGAATCATTTAAAAAAATGTTTTCTTTGCTTATTTTATTTTTAAAATTTCAAAAAATGACACCCTCGCTCCGTTCCGGTCTAATTGTTACATCCCTTAATTGATCTTTTTTATTCGTCACTTTTTATTGACCGCGATGCACAAAAAATAAAATAGATATTTGATTGCATGTTTTCGTCCGTTAAAATTATGAATTTTTCCAAAAAAATGTCCCTCACTCGGAAAGGGAGTTGTTATTTTTCATGACTCCAAACAGCCGGTCGTTCCAAATTATTCTTGTTTCGTTCTTTAGATTGTGGCCTTGAAAATTTTTTTTAGCATCATCTTTTCGACTTTTGAACTGTAAAATTTTCATTTTTTTTTTTTACTAGCTCCTAACTATTTTTGCCTCAAACGGGATTTCAATAATCTAAGTCCAAATTTATTCTAATTTCTAAGTTCAAATTTTTCCAATTCCAAATTTTTTCAATTTCTTCAATTACATTTTTTTCAAAATTTCATTCAGTTTCAAAATTTTTCTTTTCCAAGAGAACAGTTCTCAAACATTTTTTTTCAAATTTTTCCTATTTTGATTAGGTACTTCTACTTATATCAGTTTTTTTCAATTCCATATTTTTTGAAAATTCCTCATTCAGAAGAAATTTCGAAAACCATGAAGTTGGAAATTTTTGTTCAAGTTTCAAAATTTGAGGACAAATTTTGAAATTATTGAAAAAAATTTCGAACCAGAAGAAATTTAAAAAAATATGAATTTGAAAAAAATTCTGAGGAATTCAAGTTTGAAAATTTTTGAGAAAAGTTAAATTTTAACAAATTTTACTGTTGGGGAAATTTTTAAATTGAAAAAATTGAGTATTAAAAATACAGGGCAGAAATTTTTCAATTTTTTTCTGCCTAATCCACCGTGATAGGTGATTCTGATCTACTTTTTAGTGCTGAGTTCGAATATGATTCCTGTTTTTCTCCATCACGTCGGAAATTTTCAGAATTTGAATTTTTATTTGTTTTACATATTTGGATGACTTTTGACACTTCAAGTTGATTTTCTAGGCAAAGAAAGGATCCTACAAAAAAAATTAATAGAATGTAAATTGTCGAGCGTAAAATTTTCTTTCCATAGAGTTCAAATCATTTTTTCCAAAAATCCAATTGGACTCTACACACCGAAGATTTCATGCTCTACAACGCATGTTCTGGTAATTTTTTTTGGAGGTTTCATTTTCCCAGAAAATTGATTTTTTAAAATAAGGAATCACATTTTCAACGTTTCGTGTTTGTAACAATATTATTGAATTTATAATTTTTCCCTGCGTAATCAAGAATTTTGATAGATGATTTCGACCTAATTTTTAGTGCTCAGAAAAATTATTGATATTTTACTCCCTTTATCAATTTTTTTTTTACTTACTGAGGCAATCCGAAAAGATTGCAGTGGCTTGCGTGAAATTTATGAATTTGAGGCACGTGTTTTTTATATTTTTGTTGAGGGGGGGGGCGATGAATTGTGAAGAAATTTTTTATTTTTCAACCAGAAAAATTCCGAATTTTTATTCGCATATTTTGGTGGATATCATGTTTCATTATTCAAAGCTTCAGGTTCAGAAATTTTCAGAATTGAATTTAAGTCATTTTTGTAAACCGAAAAAGAATTAAGTAAAAATCTCACAAAAATGGTGATCTTTGAAAAAAAAAAACAAAAAAAAAATGTCAAGTACACATCACGCGAAAAATTGCCCTCGATCCCGTCCATGCAACATTAATATTGTGTAAAAGGTCTGGAAAATTTTAAAAAATTGGTCTGGAAAACCTGGAAAAGTCAGAGGAAATCATTTATGAAATATTGTGGACACATTAACTTGAGCAATTCAAAATTTGATTGGTTGATGTTTGAAAATTACGGTTTTTTGTCTTTTTCCAAAATAGTTCCCTTTCCTTTAGGTGAAATTGTGTATTCTTCGCAGTCAGAACCTTCTCCCTTTTCCGAGCTGCTTTGAAACGAAGACTTTAAAATTCAGAACAGCAGATATTTGTCAAACAAGAACACCCCTACAATTATGAGATTAGACAAATATGCATACATTAACTGCGGATGGGTTGCTTATGCTACCCTTTGAAGGGGCTCAGTCGACGTCAGTACTCCCTGTATACCTTACTAGGTGGGGATTTTGCCGACGTTTCTATGCATAAGGAAGAATAGCAACCGGATAATGCATTCATGTTATTAATGACAGCGAGAAGAAATTCGTACTGGGTTTTTCTCATCTTCGTGGCAAAAAATTAAAAAAATCTCTCTCACGTTGAGGCTGCTAGGACGACCGTCGACGCATACTCTGCCGACGAAAACTTCATCGTGCAAACTTTTCGTTGCATGCTTAGCTGAAATATGATTCAATTACACGCTTCAAGTGAATAATCTGCCAACTTGCGAGGATAAGATTAACGGTTAATTTAAATGATTAACGTTTTACCGTTTATTTTTTTTGATACGTTTGTCAAAGTTGACCAAAAGTCTCTTTTTTTTGCTCGTCGGGATTTTCCAACTGGACAAAAAAATGCACCGGGAAGTCTTTCGTATTATACGTACTGAGCCATTATATTATATTTTAGTTTCTGTGTATCGGATACGACGAGTCGGCGAGGTACGTGTACCAAGATAACGTGATTTTTTCCGATCAAAACGAGCCCAAGTACGCGTATTTTGGTTGATTTATCTGCGTATACCTACGATTACGAAGCTCTATGGTACGGTTACGTTACGGTGCGTTCAATCGAGTCCGATAAACGACAATTCCGCAGCGCCGTTTTATTTTCCAGTCAAAAGCATGCAGAGGTGTCACGTAATGAAAAATGATACCATAAGGGCGTGAATTACGTTTATATGCGGGTATACTATAATGTTATAAAATATAAAATGGCGAAATTATCGATAATTTCGCCGGCGACGGTGTCCTCTCGGGTATTGTTTAGATCGGCCTGGTTTTTTTCTTAGTCCGAACTTATTTTTTTCGATAGATGATCTCTGCAGTTTTCTTTATTCTGGACGTAAGAGTAAAAAGAGTGATTCGTTTTACTCTATTTTTTAGAAAGTTGAATGGCCAAGGGGAGTTTGGATAGAAAAATGTGTCTAGACCTCTAAAGGACTTGGTTAAAATTTTATTTTATTATATGTCTCTTACTTTTGACCTATTTTTCTTGAAATTTTATCAAAATTCGAAAAAAATTTATTAAAAATTGCATTATTTTAAAAATGTTTTACATGAAAATGCGATTGGTATCCACATCTCAGCTTTACTTTTTTTTCGAAGGTACTTGGAAAAAATCACTTTTTCATTCGTGATTTTTTGGATTTCCTGTAAAAAAAACTAAAGGAAAAGAAATGGTATAGTCTAGCATGAATAATTTTACCTAAAAAAATTTACATTTGAAATATTTCCTCGCCTTCTCTACCTCGATCATTTTACAAGTGTTTTTCTCAAAATTGAGAAATGCTGGAAATTACTCGGTGGCGATGTTTTAAAATTTTTCCATTTCTCACATTAGGGTATGATGGAAAATTCACCTTCGAAATGTTATATACGAATCCAGGTGACTACCCCTTCTCCAGATGGCCTATACCGAGGGTATTTTGTGGCATGAAATTGATCTCCTGAATGCCATATTGGAGGGGGGGAGGGGGTAGTAGTTTAAATTTTTGTAATTTTTTAGATATATTAAGAAATTTGTCAAAATTCAAACCCCCATAACTACCTCCAAGTAAACTTTAGGGGCTGAAATTTTGGCTGTGGAAGTTTCTTGTGATGCTCTACAAGCCTGAAATTTTTTTTGGCATGTCAGATCTCAGTTAGGTCTCTTGTAAAATCCTCTGAAAAATGGGTGAGGCGGTGAAAAAAAAACAACTGGAGTATTTTTGAGTAAAAAATCATTTTAGTACAATTTTTTCAATTTTTCGATACTTTTTGGATATACGAGTAGGTATTCAAATATGAAATCACTCGAGCAGACGAAGGGTTTAGTCGGGGATTGTGAAATTTGAAATTTTCATCAGATCTCTTCTGAGGTCTAGACACAATTTCCTCACCCCCCCCCCCCACCATTAAACGCTCGGAAAAGTAAAAAAACTGATCTGTCACATTATGCGGAGTGTTTTGTTAGCAAGGTAATTTCTTCATTTCAGTGAGAAGGCTATCAATTCTGTCCACAAGACGATACATTTGCTGATTTTTCAAGTCACAGGGGCAAAAATACTCTTTAAACAATCTTCAAATGTTCTCACTGTTTCAATTTTTATGTTTCACTGAGAAAAAAAAGTGTGGCGATATTGACCCGAGTTTATGATGCTTTTCACCACATCTGTGATACTTTTTGGCTACAACTTAATCACAATTGTGGCAAAAAAGTACCACAACTGTGGTAAAAAGCATCATAAACTCGGACTGGATAAGTTTTTCTTAATTTGTAGTCAATATTACCACGAATTTTTCTCAGTGTTTTGTTAAAATACTCCGAAAATTGCATGTTCTTTTGGAAAAAATTTGTTCAAAATTATCCATTGAAAATAAATTTTGCCCCTACAATATTTTTACCCAGCCTTTTTTCGAAACTAAAAAAAAAACCATTTAGTATACGTTTTCCCCTAAAATGTGGAAATCGTAAAATCTTTCCACTGATGTTAATTTGTTTGGGTAAAATTTTTTTCTCAGAAACAGTTTTTATTGGGAATTTTGAAAACCTGAAAAGCGATTTTTTTCAAATACCCCTGTGAAAAATAAAGGTAAAAATGAACAGGGGCCACACATACTAACATTTTTAAGCAATTAATCCATGTTATCATTATTTTTAATTCCCCCCTCCAATTTTTCAAAATTTTTGGAAGTGCATAGGTAGTCAAATATTGAGAACAGTTTTGAAAAAGTAAAAGTTGGATCTGGGGAGGGGGGGCTCCGAGTTTTGAACATTTTATCAGGACTTTTCGAGATCTAGACACAATTTTCTGACAATCCCCTTTCCATCGAATTCTCAAAAAAAGAAAAAGCATTTGCCCTGGCATGAAGGATATTTCATTTGCAAGTAACTCCTTCATTCCAGCGAGTAGGCTTTCCCTTCTGTGTAGAAGTAGGAATATTTGCCAATTTTTCAAATCATAGGGGCCAAAATTTAACAATTTTCTCGTGCCATTTTTTAATTTTCATAAATTTATATCTGGCATTGATTTTAATCTTTACCTATATTGTTTTTAAAAAATATTCTGCAAAATTATCCTTAAAAAATTAATTTTCCTTGCAATTCGAAGGACAGGGAAACGTAACACCCCGAATCCAGAATATTCTGCCTATTTACCCAATTAAAGATGATACCTCGCTTACGAAACACCCTGTATGATGCAGCCAAACCGCAATTTGAAAACTAGGTGAATTGTATGGTTACGAAAATTACGGCCCGTGATGTTTGAAATTATTATACGTATAAGGGTAAAATATGGCGGAAATCTTGAGCCGTTTTTCTTATAATTTTGTCAAATACCAACCCCTCTTGCATCTCATGGTCTTACATTTCGTATTCGCCGAGGCGACGAAATACGCGCTCGGAAATGAAATAATGTTCGAGATTCTGATTTTATACCCACGTAAAACCATTCGCTACATGATTGTTCGAGTTTTTGTTACCGAATTAGAATCGTAGGTACCTGAGCAGCGCTGGAAGGTACTTAGACCTAAGTTTCGGTAGGTACATTATTGAAGCTCGTGAATTTCAACCGAGTATCCAGATACTTTGTTGGTAGATATCTGAGAATAATCAGAATTCTCAAAGATGAACGTACCCAAGAAACGTTATAGACTTAATAGCTTTCAAGCTAGATATTTACATTTCGAATGTACATATTAATAAAGGCGTATTCTCATTACATAAATATTAGTCTTTTGAAAATTTCCCCCTTCGATGAAATTCTACTAGGTACGACTACTCTTTGGCATTATCGCTCGTACCTAGTACTCGTAGCTACGTATAGCTGGTGTACTATAGTGCGAAAAATGATTAAAATATGAGCGATTCGCGCAAATAATTTATCGTTTTTTAGAGTATTACTACGCTCTTGTACAATGAAAAGAAATTAATTTATTCATAATGGTTGATTTATGTAGGCGAGAGTAGAAAGGGTTCAGTCGAGTAATTTCATTTTCCAACATTGCGCGAGTAAATTTTTACGATTATGATTTTGTTGAAATTTGTAATTATAACGAAACTAATTACATTATTGTTGGGAAATAATTTCGAAGAATTGCTGTTGTAGTACGAGCAACGACGGCGAGAAAAAACAGCCTTTCATTGAGAACAGAAATACACGCGGCTCGGCTAACGCCCGCCTTTCGTTCGCCTATGCTGCGCCCGAATACGGCGGCGATGTTGGAAAAATTACTTATTCTCGAAATATTACGTTGAAATTTTAATTACGCGGAATTGTCGACGTTGCGCGTGCGACGAATTACAACCAGGTCGGTGTATTTTTCGCGTTTTCAATTAGCTTTCTTCTCTCGTTCGGCTTAAACGATCGGAATTATTTAAGTCCGGGTCGTCGAGATTTTCCGGCGTCCGGGAAATCTCGCAATCTCGTATTTAATTGCGCCATTGATACTCGTATCTGTATGCAGCACGTTTGAGAATATACCGCCGAATAGATAGTATACGACTAAACATGTTGGCAAATGGTAACGACGATCCCGAGCTAAGGGTTGTTTTTTGTTTTTGAAAAATTACCCTATAAATTTGAAACAAGACTTTGGCCAAAGTCATCAGTAAATCTGTAGATTCGCGAAGGCATTTGAGTTAATAGAAAGAGCTCATAGCAGCATTGACACTGTGCCAAAAATTACTACCGCGCTGCTGATAAATAGCCGTTGATAATGTAACTAAACCGTGAACCGAGTTATACAGCGTTAAATTTTATAATAGAATAAGTTACTGTAAGTATACTTATACGAGTTTTTTTTTTTAATTGAAAGTGATTTTCGTATAATGGAAAAGTTACACTGTGTATGAACTTTTCCCAGTCAAACGACGTTGATGGTCGCAATCCTTATCTGCGGGATGGTCAAATTGTTAAAATAATATCTACATCGTAATTTAACGTACTCGTAATTTTCCAAACTTAATTTTGGTACTCTTTGCTGGAATAACACTACGTTCTCGTGGCTCGTACGTATTATACTCGGTTGACCTCTTGATGCTTTCATCTCGCGTATTTAATGATGCGGTTTTGATGATTTGCTTTTATTATTAATGTTATTACCAGAAATTGTAACTTATACGGGTGGCTTTAAAGTTCTTAATTAGTGTTTGTTATTGTTGCCAGGTTAGCTTAGATACATCCCCCTTGTCCCTTTTTTGCATTCAAAACTTGGCCATTTTGTGTGATATGTTGGTTTAGTTACGGATACCGAGGTTCGTCATACCTGAAGGAAATTTCGAAACTTTGTACCGCTTGAAGTATTTTTTAAATGCTCGGTAATGCATTATAAGTTTCTAGATTTTTTTCCACTATGGTATATTGAAATGACCTGTTTTAGACAGCTTCGAAGTACGTAATAGTAAAATTTCCTTTTAACGGAAACATCCTTTGAGTTGGGAAAATGTATTTTGGTTATGGATTTAAAATTTTAAAAATGAACTGACAGTAGTTTACGAGGAAAAATTTTCCAGAATTTTTAACAAAGGTAAGGGTAAAATGCCCTAACTTCGACCGCTTCCTAATTTCGACCACCGGCCGATTTCGGCCGCTATGGACTCAATCTACACGAAAAAATTTTTTTCATGTTCCTTTTTCATAGATGAACAATTTGAGACCAAAATCACAACTCTACAGGCAAAATTAGCGGAGAAAATTGAAAAAAACAAAATCGCATAGGTGAAACATTTTTTTTACGTATTCTTTGATCTCAAATTATGAATATTTTTTTCAATAAATTCTACCAGATAATTGTGAATTGTGAGGGGGATGGTGTCAGATTTCGATAAAATCATCGTTTTTGAAAACAACTGGAGGTACGCAACAAAAATTTTCACCAAAGTTCAAATTGTATAGGGTGCCCTAATCTCGACCAGCAATACTATCTTATGTAATCTGTTTTTTAATGTGATTTTGTTTTTTCTGATTTTCTCCGCGAGATTTGGCTGTAGGGTTGTCGTTTTGGTCTCATTTTGTTTATCTGTGAAAGAAGAACACGAAAAAATTCTTTTCGGATAGATTCCGCTCCATGCGGGTGAAATCAGCTGGTGGTCGAAATTAGGAACCCAAAATTTCAAAATCAATTTTTGAGTTCCCTCAGAAAAAAAATCGCAAAAAATACAAAAAATGATTGTATCGGCTCAAAATTTTAGGGAGTGGTAGAGGAAGGATCAAGGTATTTTTTAAGCCATTTTTGACGTTTCTACCTCAAAAAGTCTTCGATTGGTGGAAGTTTGAAAAAAAGTGGTCGAAATATGGCAACCTTACCCTTGGAATAAATTTTATAGGTATTCCCGTAGATAATTTTCCATGCATTTGCCAGTTGCATATTTTTCTGTTGAACTTTTGTATCCATACAACTGAGTTATAACAAAATTTTATAGATTCACAAATGAATTATACATGTGGTGTCTCTCTACGATTTGAACGAGAATGGGATTTTTAGAAAGAAAATAGTCATTATTTGAAAAAGTCATTTCTATACAAAATTGGTAATTTTTACAAACAAAAATTTATTTTTTAAAAATATGACGTTTATTAGAAAAATTGATCATTTCTTGAAACAAGTTTTGTTTCCTTAAGAAGTTACTTTTATAAAAAATAGTTACTTTTAGAAAAAAACTGTGATTCTTCCTTCCTGCCAAAATTAAAATTTTTAAAAAGTATGTAATATAGGCACTTTTCTATAGCACTGATGAAAATAATTTTCTCATCTTATTCATAATATTTTCTACACAAATTTTATCATTTTCAATCATTCCGGGTCCTCCAGTAAGATAATTTCTTCAAATGCAGATTTTGGAATTTTTCTAAAAGGAACGAAAATCAACTAGGACACATACAAATTGAATTCCCATTTTCTTTATAGTACCCAGTACATATACTTAGGCAGCAAAAAAGCTCACGTATGTGATTCTTTTTAAGAAAACACCACACGTCTGAATTTTGACCAGTTTTCAATGACACTGTCAGATATTGGAAAGCCAAAATTGATTTTCACAGCTCCCAGAAAATGTCAGAAAATCAACAGGAAAATCTTATTTTCGTCAATTTTTCTGGAAAAATAATTTTTAAATTTGAAAAAACAACTTGGACAGCTGAAATTTTGGTACGACCGACGGCGTGGAATATGATCTTAAAATTACCTACTTTTTTAAAATAAAGGTTTAAAAAATGATTTTTTTTCTAAAAATGTCCGCTTTTTCTTAAAATGAGCATTTTTTTCTAAAAATGACCACTTTTTCTAGAAGAAAATGGTAATTTTTCTAAAAATACTTTTTTAAAATGACGACTTTTTCCTAAAAAATCCTAATTGTATTCTAAAAACCACCACTTTTTCTTCAAATGACAATTTTTTCTAAACGTGACAATTTTTTGCTAGAAATGACCATTTTTTCTGAAAATGAGTTTTTATTTCTAAAAATGACATTTGTTTATGGAAATTGCCATTTTTTCAAAAAATGACTTTAAAATTGACTTTAAAATTGACCATTTTTCATTTTTTTTCTAAAGTTGACCATTTTAAAAATGACAATTATTTGAAAACGATTTCTAAAAATAACAATTTTTTTTAAAAATGACCATTGTTTATGAAAATGACCATTTTTCTTAATGAGTTTTTAAAAATGACTTTAAAAATGACCATTTTTGATTTTTTTCTAAAAATGACCAGTTTTGATTTCTTTTTAAAAATGACCATTTTTGATTCTTTTACAATGGCAATTTTTCCGAAAACTTTTTTAAAAATAACTATTTTTTCCTAAAAATTACCATTTTCCCCTAAAAATTACCATTTCCCCCTAAAAATTACCATTTTCCCCTAAAAATCACAATTTTTTTCAGAAATCATCATTTTTTTCTAGAAATCATCATTTTTTCTGAAAATGTGTTTTCTCTCTATATTAAAAAATCAAAACCGTCTACCTCGCGATCTGTGTTTCTGGAAACGGAGAAGTGTTAGTATTGTATTTACACGAACTCTAGCTTTGTGTTAGTGCAGAAACGAGTTCTCGACCTGGAAGAGATGTGAGTGACGTATCTACAGAGTGTTGCGTTTGTAGTGGTGAATTGGCGAGGGTAGTTCTGGGGTAGTTTGACAGTAGTGTCAACTGCCAACCTACCTGAATCAGGGTAGGGGTAGTTAAGGCAATATCTCTACACACGTTGCACATCCACTGTACAGGTGCACACATTTTTCACTCACGGTACAGATTATATACGAACCACTTTTCAAGAGTTTCTTCAATGCTGGGAAATTCCAACATTTTCTGGAAACTCCAAAACTTCTCAAAACCGCTTCTAATTGATTTGAGAGATCGAAAATGAAAAGGGCAATCGATTTTTCCCCTTCAAAATAAGTGCCATTTACCTATAAGTATACATGATTTGTACTCTCAAAATCAAACTCGAGAGCAGTTAGCGTGGTGAAGTATTTTTCTGGGGGAGGGAGGAGGGAGGTAACATTCACAATTTTTCCAGCATTTAAACTAAAATTTGCCAACCTTAAAGATGAAATGAATTTGAAGTAAAATTTGGTTTTGTGCAGTGACATACCGAAGTCCGAATATTGAGGGGTCAAAAATTTCAGAAATTCTGATTCGATTTTTGAAAAATTTTGAAAATCAATTTATTCAGGCATAAAACAGGCTGACTTTTTTGAGGAAGGAGTTGGATGGCACAAATTTTCAGACCGAACAAAACTTTTTGACCACTTCTCCCTTTCATTCAATACATTGCTTTTCCGTGAGTAATTTCATTGTAGTTAAAAAAAAACTATATAGATATGGAAAATTTCCAGAAAAATTATAATTTAATTTTAAAATTTCATGGTTTCAATGTGATAGAAAATCTCAAGTTTGAAGTCCTATATAACAATGTTTTAGATTAAAAAGCTTGGATGAAAAATTGGCTACTTTTGCTTTAAAACTATTGAAGGGAAAATATGATGAGGCCGAGCGCAGCGAGGCCAAAGCTTTTAAAAGATTTGATGTTCAAACATCGAAAACAAGTGTTTGAGAAAAAAAAATGTAATAAAATTTTGAAAATCAATTAAATCAGTTCATTCGAGCAAAAAATAACTGAATTTTTTAGAGGGGGTGGGTGGAACGAATTTGCTATTGAACTAAATTTTAAAGGGGTTAACTTTTTCCGTTTTTTATTTACTTCATTCCTTATTTCACAATTGCCATCAATTTTGAGAAAAATGCAAAGATCAGGGAGATGAATTTGGCCCGAGCGAAGCGAGGGCGAATGTTTTTGAAAATTTCAAAGCGAGCAGCCCGAGCGAAGCGAGGGCGCGAGCCAGGGGTTGAGGCCGCGGAGCGGTCTAGGGGGCGGAGCCCCCTAGTTGTTTCTAAAAATGACCTATTCTTAAAATGACTAAAAAATGACCATTTTTTGCAAAAGTAACATTTAAAATGATCATTTTTTCTAGAAATGACCATTTTTTCAAAAATGACTTTTCAGAAATAACTAATTTTTAGAAATGGTAATTTTTATGGAATGGACATTTTTTTTCTAAAAATGACTTTTGTTTCTAAAAATACTTTTTTTCTAAAAATACTTTTTTTCTAAAAAATACTTTTTTCTTATGACTCGAAAAAAATGATAATTTTTGTGACCATTTTTTCTGAAAATAAGCTTTTGTTTCTAAAAATGACTATTTTTTAGAAATGGTAATTTTTATGGAAATGGACATTTTTTTTCTAAAAATGACTTTTGTTTCTAAAAAGACTTTTTTTTCAAATTGACTTTTTTAAATGACTTTAAAAAATGACAATTTTTCAAAAAGTAACATTTAAAAAATGATTTTTCAAAAAGTAACATTTAAAAAATGATTTTTCAAATGATCATTTTTTCCAGAAATGACCATTTTTAAAAAAATGACTATTTCTAAATATCACTTTTAAAAATTCGTTATAAGTCGAAAAATTAATTTGAATGCATGAAATTTTGATTACGTGGTTCTCTGAAAGCTTTTTGTGAATAACTAAAAATTTCTCATTCTTTTCCGGTCAAGCTTTCTTCTTTTTTTTCAGAACTACTTGTCTTTCCTAGTATGTTAATAATTGTTAACTGTTTTATCTTTTTTCAAAGCAAAGAATTAAAAAAAGTTGGTAAATATTTCTGAATTTTCTCTCAAAATCATCGTAATATTCTTCAGGTTCCTAGCCATGCTACCCGAACTACTTACCTATGTACATTACACTCGCGAAACATGCAAACGATACGCGACTGCGAGTAAAGATACAAGTTTATCTCGCTCGCCAGGCGTAAATTTAATAATTAAAACCTCGTTGGGATTGCGAAACACGCTCGCAAGGGGTACGAAAAAAGGATACTCTAAGGTAAATTTACCAACACCAACATCGTTGCATGGAATGAAAAAGCGTAGATGTACGTACTCGTATCTGTTTCCGCATACGTAAGATCCTTACACCGAAAGAGAGGAATAGCAAAAAAGAACAATGAAATCTTACGTACGGCGCGGAGTATTGAAAACACGTCAGGGTTTTGGGTTTTTAGGGCGCTATACGTAGAGAAAAAGAGAACGTGGTACCATATAATAATGTAAACAAGGTGGAAATATGTTATACAGTTTTAGAAAGTAGCCTGTGCGTTATTCGTTTTGTGGGTTAAATCGCGCATGAAAATATAACGAAGTTTTCGCAGCATTACCTTTTAAACTGAAAATCGAGACGCCGGCACCGAAAGTTTCAGCTTGAAAAAGCTCAGACAAGCATAAAATATCGTTCCATTGAAATTGACGTTTAAACATAAAAGGAGAAGTTGTTGAACCGGCATTCGTGACACTTCGCCGCGCCGAGCCCGAGCCCCGAGCCCCTCGTACGGATGAACTTCTTTTTCCATCTTTTTCTCGTTTTCTCTCATTATTGTGTAGTACCTATGTACTACCTATCGCGCCAAAGCTGAGAACTTTAATAATGAGATTGATTGTTCAATTCTTTAACGTCGTTGCCTACAATTCAATTTACGAGTCTTTTCGCTCGCTAGCTCGTTCCGTATTATCGGGGCGGTGCGGCGTCGAGGCGACGTGTAAGTCTCTTGTAAAAGAAGTTTTTTCGGTCGGGTCTTTATTAAAAGTTTATTCGAGCATTGCAGTTACTTACGACGAAACAGAATATAATTACTAAAACGGCGGAAAATTGATCGATTTTTATTTACCTTTTTTTCCCCAATAAAAAAGAAAAACTTTAGGTATCTATCTACTTTTTTCATTATTGTGCTTTTTTTCCTCGTAAGTCTCTATCGTACTCATTTCCATGTTTGAACGATGCTACTTGCTATGACGATAATGCCGATTTAAATGAAACTTTTCTTTCATTCGTGCTCGCCTTTCTCCGGGCCCGAGTAATTAGACTTTTTCAAAAGCTCCTTTTATTTTTCCGCATTAATGAAGACTGTTGAGTTTTTAATTAAATAAAGCTTTGAATGAACTTTTCCTCGTTCTTTTGCCGAGTAATTATTTTAAAAAAGAATGTTCGGCAGCATTCAACAAGCTGTACCGACTGAATACTACAGCATTAAGTTTATTTTTGTTATATCGTTCCATCGTGATTTCTACTCGCGAGATGTAATACTAATTCAATTAGCTCTTGAAATAATTGTCAATTTGCACAGTCTCTGGAGATTAATAACGAAATGAAAACCTTTTCCAGTTAATTCTTCGGCTGTTTTAGAATTTTTTGATTTAAAAAAAGTAAAAAAAAAAAAAATTATAAAAGCATAAAATCCTCCTACATTATAATTCTGTGATTCATAATTTTTGCGAAGAAATTGTACGAATACTAATCATCATGTAAATTTTAAGATTTCTTTTCAATGTAGTTGACTATGCTGAAGATTCAGGAAAAAAACATTTTTGTCCGTTATCAACTTATGAGGTCCTTAGATGAATTGGAGATGGAAAAGAGAATTTGTTTTTTCAATTTTGAGCGATAATTCGTAGTACTTGGTTTTTTCATTGATTGGTTATGAGTACCTAAGATATTTGACACCCTGGCTATTCAGAAAGGGTTTAAAATTATTAAGGAACGTGAGATTTTTTGAATTAAGCTTGGAGGGAGGGGAAAGAGGAAATTTTCAATTACCAGCATTCAGACTGAAGAAGGCGGAGCCGGTGAGAGTGAGTGGGGGCCGACCCCTCTCAAAAAGATTATGAAAATTAATTTTTTTGGTTCTGTTCCTTTTGCTTGATCCTTTTTATGGGGAGAAACTTTGAAAAACTGCAATTTTAGTGGCGATTTTTTTTCTCTCATAACAAATTTTTTCAGAATAAAATGTAAAATTTAAATTGCGCCTCCTTACCAATTTTTCAAAAAATTCAGACTCGATGCAAATGCACTCCCTGCACTCCTTTCTCGATGGTCCAAAGACGAGGATATAAAAGAAATGCGAATTTTCCCAAATTCAATCTAGCGTAGGGTAGTTGGAGGAAAAAATTTGAAATCACTGAATTTTAGCCTGAAGGGGGTACAGGAAAAATTTGGAAATACTAAAATTCCATATGAAGGAAACAGAAGAAATTTGAAATCACTAAAATTTTATCTGAAATTTGATACCACTAAAATTTTGCCTGAAGTTTAAAATGATCAAAATTTAGCTTTGTAGGGATTACAGGAGGAGTTCGAAGTTTCCAAAATTTAAATTGCAGAGAGAGAGAAAAGTGCATAGGAAATTTTAAATTATCAAAATTCTGCCTAAAGTGCTCTCTCATTTATAAATCAGTGAAAATGATCGAAAGTCACTGAAAAATAGTCAGAATTGCAGCATAAGAGAAAATCGGTGAAAAAATTTTCAATGAAAACAAATCAGTGAGAAAAATCACTGGAAAATCGGTAAAAATTCACTAAAAAATCAGTGGAATTTACGAAATTAGCAGAAAAATCAGTGAAAATTCGCTGAAAATCAGTGAATTTTGCTGATTTTTTTCCTATGCTGCAATTTTGACTGTTTATCAGTGACTTTTCACTGATTCAGAATGAGAGAGTGGAAAGGGGTAAAAGAAAAAATTGAAAATGACCGAAGTTCAGTCTGAAATAAAATAGTGTTACTGGAGAAATCTGAAATTAGGTACATACTAAAAATACTCTCTCATTTATAAATCAGTGAAAATGATCGAAAATCACTGAGAAACAGGCAGGATTGCAGCATAGGAAAAAATCAGTGAACAAATTTTCAATGAAAACAAATCGGTGAGAAAAATCACTGGAAAATCAGTGAAAATTCGCTGAAAAATCGGTGAATGAAATTAGCAGGTAAATCAGTGAAAATCTTTGAAAAATCAGAAAAATTCGCTAAAAATCACTTAGTTTTGTTGATTTTTTCCTGGGCTGCAATTCTGACTGTTTATCAGTAACTTTTTACTGATTCAGAATGAGAGCAGCATTTTGAAAAGAAGTAGGTACGGAAAATGAAATTACTAAATTATTCAGTCTGAAGAGAAGTAGGTACAAGAGAAATATGAAGTTGACAAACAATTTTCAGTGCAGATCTGCAGAGTTTTACATCAGAACATCTGAAAACAGTTGATCAATTCTCAAACATTTTCACATTCATGATAACATTTTTAGTCTCTAAAAAAGGGAGTGGGGTTGGAGATGTCGAAAATTTTCAAATCTACTCTCTCAATTATAAATCAGTGAAAATTACCGAAAATCACTGAGAAACAATCAGAATTGCAGCACAGGAGAAAATCAGTGAAATTTTTTTCACTGAAAACAAATCAGTGAAAGAAAATCACTGGAAATCAGTGAAAATTCACTAAAAATTCAGTAATATTTATGAAATTCACTGAAAAATCTGTGAAATTCTTTGAATAATCAGTGAAAAATCACTGAAAATCAGTGAATTTCACTGATTTTTCCTGTGCTGCAATTCTGACTGTTTATCAGTGATTTTTCACTGATTCGGAATGAGAGAGTATGAACTAAATTTACCTTATACTATTTTATTTCTACTTGTTTTGAAAAAATTAGCCCTAATCATATGCAGGTACATTCAATTTTTAAAAATAGCGATAATCTCCGAGGAACTTTATTCTTTTCAACATCACGTTTTCAATTTTCGAGGATAATTTTGCCGACTAAATCAGAATCTGATTTTAGTTATTCTATTTGATTTTTTTTTCTCTTCAGTTTACACAAAACTTGAAAAAACATTGGAGCATAAAAAGTGAATTTTGAGTGAAATAATTCTCCATTTGATCATTTTTTTCTTCAATTTATACAAAATTTGATATAAAAAACAGAGGAAATGAGGTTGAGAATTTTTAATGGAAATTTTAAAAGATAGAACGATTTTAATTTCAATATGTAAGATATTTAGTGGCAGCATTTCCTGTAAAACAGACCAATCTAATATAAAGAATAAAATAGTATTTCTGCCTAAGAGCATGATACCGATCTGTCAATAGAGAGCGGGGGCGTCATGGATAACATTGGGAAACTGCGGCTCAAACTTCCACTCGGCGCGTTAAAATCGAATGAAATTTCAGCTCGTGAACGGTTACTTCGAAAAGTTGAAAAATTTTTGCGGAAAAGTTGGAAATGAGTATTTCCTAAGCTGTTATATACGTTGATGGCGTGTGTTCTTGGGGAGTTGGATTTGGAGTCGACAACTTAATAGACTTAACAGACGAAATGTAAACGATCTGAAATTTATAAAAACGTTTGGTTTGATTAAAAAACTTTTTCTCCGTATCGAACCACGTATACTCGGACGAGTGGTGAAAAAAAAATACGTACACATACTACGACGAAAGATGAATGGAAACGAATCGAAAGTATACGTCTTCGTTCGTATTTCACTTTTTCTTGTCCCGTAGGAAATTATTCAAATTTTTACATTTGTGTGTGTGTGGTTTTTTATTTTAACGTTAGGTAGTTTTTCTTTTCTTCTTTTTTTCCCCTTCAGCTTTCGATATATGCTGTATAATGTATCTAGATATACATTATAAGTCGTATATACAAGTACAAATATTACTTTATGGTATAAGTCGAATAGACGCGTATTATTTCCATAGTTGTTGTAACTTTTGAGATTATCCAATTGATAAATATCAGTCTCGTCGTGCTGTATACCATTATTAAAAAAGACACGTATATAGAGAGTAAACTTCTATATCTATACGGTGCTGTGTCCTCTATACCATTCATATACAGAGATACACACCCCATCTTGTACGAAGGGGTTGTTATAGCTTTATATATGAAGTAAGTTATTGAAAAAGTTTCATCCGGGCTTATAGGGCAAAAGAACGTTTTTCTTTTTAGAGGAAAACTCTGAAAATGTCTATTTGTATAAAAGTGAATTGAAATGAAGCAGTGGAAGTAGGGGTTGACCCGTCGGATAACGGTTACTGCCGAAATTCCATTAAAGCTTCGGACGAATGGTGTAACTTTGTTTTACGATAATGCTTGCCCTGTGTATAGGCTGGCATTGGTTGGTAAAGTACCACCAAAGAGGATCAGATTCGGCACCGGGATAAGATTAAAGATACCGAGCATGGTTTAGAATGTTTGAAAATTTTTTCCCCAGTTGAAAGTTTTTAATTCGCCAATGCGGCGGATGAATTTGGAATTATTTTGACGAGTAAGTAGAAAGGTGTGTTGAGCTGGGCGAAAACAGCGCAGCATTTTTATTCTTTTTCCCGGTGCAGTTTTTCCGAATGGCGGTGAATTAGTCGGATAAAATACTCGTTACCGGAGCATTATTTGTTCCGAAGTCGAATGTGTTTCAGTCGACGCGACGGTTTTGTTTGGGTAAACAGCTTCGGCGTGTCTGCAAAAATCATTATTCTCCGCACCTGCGACCCATTGCGACTACACTTGTTCAATTTCACTCGAGCATTCAAATTCGGGCAAAGTACTTATTTATTTTCTCATCTGTTATTCGAACGGGAAATTGTTGAAAGCGTTACGAAATACGTACAGCTTGGTGACGTAAAATTCGTGTGCTGTGCGATTTCCATGCGATGAAATAGAATGAACATTTTCTGCGATATGCTTACTTTTCGACGAGTTTTTAACCATTTCTATAGTTTTCAAAAAAAAATTCAAAAAATGAGAGAATTCGAGTGATTGAAAAATATGCCTTGTAGGCATAGACGGTTTTAGGGAATGTATGAGGGGGGGAGGCTAAGCTCCAGGTTACTTCAAATGTTAATAGGCAAAAAAAAAGTTTTTATCAAGAACGAAATGGAAAAATGAAAGCACAACAGAATGAAACCAGAACGACTGAGCCCCAACACACCTACGAAATTTTATATGCTAATTTTAGGTCAGTCAGGCATCATAGCGAGTCACTTTTTTCGACTTCAGTCACTTTTGGTCACTTTTCACGTCTAAAAGGTCACTATGGTCACTTTTTCCTTCAAAAGTCACTTTTTTCGCATTTTCAAGCAAAAATTCAAATTTTTACGTGAAAATTGCTAGGTACTTTTCAAAATTCTTCAACAAAAAAAATTAAAAGTTAATAATGATTTTTCAAACAAATTTTGAAAAAATTCTGTTTTTTGAAATCAGTAAAATAATTGATTTTTGAGTCAATTTCCCATTTGACAGAATAAATTTGTTTGTTCCAAAAATCTCATCATTTTCCTATTTTTCTTTGCTCAAATCTGTATAATTCAAAAAAAACTCTAAAAAATCCCCCCCCAAATCGAATTTTTGGTTATTTTGGGTCATTTTTTGGCCACTTTTTGGTTACTTTTTGCTCAAAGAAAGGTCACTAAAATTCACTTTTTTTATTCAAAATTTCGCTATGATGCCTGGTCAGTGGAAAATCAAAGTTGGAAATTTGCCTAAAATTTCAACTGAAAAAAATTTTTTAGTGAAAAAATGAACTGTGGTCCAGGGTTTTTTGAGCAAAAATCAACAAAAAAAAATCTGCATTTTTCATTAACTTCTATTTCTTATTAATAGGTATTTATCACTTTTTCATAAAAAATTGTCCAGTCCAGTGAAATGAGATTATTTCCAAAAACACTAATAAAAGCAACTTTCAATGGGCATAAACACGAAAAATTTGGAGTTAGGGGGCTAATTTCTCTTTTGGATAGCCTAGGTCCTCCCAGGACCCACCCTAAATTCACCTATGCAGTTATGTATCAAATTTTCTTCCTCGATCAAAACTCAGCCAAAGAAAAAAGTCTGGTTTTGGTAACCCCTGTAATAAAACGTGTAGTTCGCCATACCGCTGGTAATATTTGGATGGTATTTTGAGACGCCAAGTTACGTTTGTTATCCTTTTCCCTTTTTGTTTGTATTACGATAATCCTACGATAGAACCCTTGCCTTCTTTAAAATGCGTTTAATTTCTTACCATTTTGGCGTAATCTTGTGAGAAAATGCACGCCACGTATGAAGTCGAAAGAGTTGAAAACTATGTATACGTTGAGAGTATACCGAAGTGTATAGCGCCAAAGTAAGAAATAGAACGTGTATTATGCTGAAAATACCACCCAAAGGACACATCGCCTTCGGTTCATTGATTTTCGTAATTGGATGGTTAAAAGCATCAGATAGGTGTTTTTTTTCTCCTTTCTCTCTATCTCGCCTGTCTCTGTTCGAATGTGCCATTTCTTGTGCGTTGTTTCGAAGTATAGCATAACGACCGTTTTTAGGCGCGTTTATCTACGCTGCGCTGCGTTGAAATGGCCCAAGTATATACTCGAAACGGTGCTAATCAACGTAAGAGCACTCGAGAGGTAGCGAAAACCCGACAATGCCTGCGATTGATAACGAAGAAGTGGCCGCGTCGTGGTTCAACTCGGCTCATAATTGCGATATTATATTTTCCCGCCGACGGTATATTATTTAGTCGTTTGATAATACTCTTTAGACTATTTTTCGATAACTGTTTGCGTATTTTCCAAGTACGCGGCGGCCAGATCAACGGTGGCCACCTGTGTCCTTCAAACGTGTCCGCCGAAATAACTGTTGAATTGGTGGTTTCTCGTGTAATTTGATACCTTGTGATGTTTTTTCTGAAATTTTCTAAAATTGATTTAATTATTTATTGGAGAGCTAATTTGGTGGTTTTTTTTTCTGTTTTAGGTGAGTAAATCATTTTGAATCCAGATTCGTCTTATTTAATGGTTTAAAGTGGCCTCTGAAGATTTGATGGATTGAAAGTAATGTGAGTATTAATATGTTTTTTTCTCGGAGAATTCTGATATTTTCTCGGGAGGAAAGCGAAAGGGAGCATGTAGTTCACTTCAATGATAGCGAAATAAGATGGAGTTTTTGTGGGTTGACCGGAGAAACATTGAAAAATGAAACGGATACTTGATAGAATTTCTCAACACAAAGAGATGTTTTACAGACAAATTGAGATGCGCGAATTTGCAAAAAAAATTTATGAAAAATTAAGTTGGGAAAGCGGAAAATGTTTTTTGTTGAGCATTCAAAATACCGCAAAGGGCTTGTCTTCCTTTGGCTATGTCGCCAGGTAAAGTCAGAATTCAAATTGTTTTACTCGACTTTTGAGATGGGGAGATGAAATTTTTCTCAGAAATGGTTTCCGGAAGTTGAAGAACATACATTTTGATATTTCGTTTTGCTGTACAGTATCAAGAAAATGTGAATTTTGACCCCATAGGATTGGGAGGCTTTTGGATCTGTAGAAATCGATTCCTCGGAATTTCTTAACCTAGAAAATATTTTTTCAAATTTTTATGCCCCCAGAAGAGCGAGGCCAATAATATTTTAACATGTAACAAAGAAAAATAATGAAAAAAAAAAAAAAAAAAAATGTTTTCTAAAAAAGCTCTAATGAAGCTTTCAAAGCTCCTAAATCCATTTCTTGGACTATTTTGATTCCAAACTTGTAAGTGGGCTCGTAGACTTGAGGAAATGGGACTAAAATTGAAAATTTTTCAAATATATCAAGTGAGGTATCTGAATCCATGTTTTTGACCTTCCCTCCCGGGGGAAAAAAATTGGATCCAATTGGATCTGATTGGATCTGATTGGATCCAAAAAATTGCGCGATCCAATCGGATCCAAGTGGATATAAGTAGATACAAACAAATCCAAATTAATCCAAATTAATCCAATTAAAGACATTTTTCTCTTTAAATTGAAAAAATTTGGATCCAATTGGATCTTTTTGGATCTAATCTGATCTTTTTGGATCTAATTGGATAACATTTCATTTAGAGCCAATTAGATCCAATTAGATCCAAAAAGATCCAATTGGATCAAATTTTATCTAAATTCAAGGAGAAAAATGTCTTTAATTGGATCTATTTGGATGGATCAAATTAAAGACATTTTTCTCCTGGAATTTAGATAAAATTTGATCCAATTTGATCTTTTTGGATCTAATTGGATCTAATTGGATCTAATTGGATCTAATTGGATCTAAAAGAAATGTTATCCAATTAGATCCAAAAAGATCCGATTTGATCCAAAAAGATCCAATTGGATCCAAATTTTTTCAATTTAAAGAGAAAAATGTCTTTAATTGGATTAATTTGGATTAATTTGGATTTGTTTGTTTCTACTTATATCCACTTGGATCCGATTGGATCACGCCATTTTTTGGATCCAGTCATATCCAATCAGATCCAATTGGATCCAATTTTTTTCCCCGGGCTTCTATCACATTTTCGGGTTTATTTCAACTTCGGATATAAAACTGGACTCTTTAAGTGAGAGAAGGTTCGAATGAATATTATTCGGCAAAAAATGGAGAACTGAGCAAGGAGACCTCAAAGTAGAATTATTTTTGAAAAAATGCAGTTTTTTGCCACTTATTTGGGGTAGCGCCATCTCACCTACTAAGAATCTCGGTCACACCTTTTCCCTATAAAAAGGTGAGATTCAAATTTTCACACTTCCCCGAATTATTAACTTCGAAATTAGATTGATACCACGTTTTGCCCTCCATAAAGGAGTTGAAAATTTGCAGATCGCGAATTTGAGGAATGTTCTAATTTGCTCACTCAAACACCTCAAAATTGAGCCCTAAAATTTTTATAGTTACCTGCATAGCCTGTATGTTTTGGTAAAATTTTTCAAAAAATGTTCATGTCAGTGCTGCTAATTGCATTTTAATTCGCATACTTAATTCTTGTAAAATTAGTGGTCTGAAAAGTAAGCCAGAAAAAATGTTGGTCATTGAAATAAATTAAATTTTTTTTAAAAATCTCTATAGCAATGTTCCTAACCAACATTTTACGAAAATTGCGTAAATCAAAATGCAGCTGACAATACTGTCGTGATTTTTTTTTGAAAAATCTCATTAAAAATTGTTCGAAAAGATCAAAAATGTTGTTTGATTTTGAGGTGTTCGAATTGGCAATTTGAATTCGATAAAAATCAAAAATGCTTCATATTCCCAATCCGCAACTTATCAACCCTCTTGTGGAGGGCAAAAAGAGGAATCCAATTTCGAAGTCAATAGTGTAGGGAAGAACAGAAACTCAAAATCGTACCTTTTTAGGGAGGTATCCAAGGTTCCCAGCAGGTGGCGCTACCAAAAAGTGTGCAAAAAATCACATTTTCTTGAAATGTCTTCACTTTAAGGTCCCCAACTCCATCGGTCTATGGGCTGGGGACTCAAAATTTTTTGAAAGACCACCTAGTCGAAGTAGGTAAACTACCTCACCTATTTTTGTCAAAATCCAAGATAATGTATTTTGTCTTCGATCCACCTTAATAAAAGTGAGGGGGAAAAACGAATCTGTCTTCTCCTATGTTTTCAACTTGACACACACAAAGCCCTACCTTTGTTTTGACAGAAATATAATGACAGGAAAGAAAGTTAAATTGAAACCTAGAAGAACAGATAATTATTAATAATTTGAATAGATTTTTTCTTTGCTACCTTTCAACACACACTTTGAATCCGTGAAATTAAGCAAAACTTTCAGATAAACAGGAAAAATGAGACAAAAATTACAAACATTTTGTATTCTAATTTTGGAATTTTCTTAATAAAACCGCCATAAAAATACCGTCAAGTAGGTACTATACGAATATACGCGGATTATATGCCAAGGAAACTTTTGACAACACCGCGGTGTAAATATCGATCCCCCAAAACTACAGCTATATCTACTTATCATCTGGAGCTTTTGTGGGATTTTACGCCTAACTTGGGTCTATCTGTAAGTTAACCGCAAAACCTACCTCCTTCTTGTCTTCTATCGCGTCTTGTATTTCGGGCAAAGCTTTCCAAAAACTTTCATTTTAATGTGTGATTGCGATCTGAACGCCGTCGCGACGCATTCGTTCGGAATTATTGGATGTTTTAACTTTCGACCGAAGAGAATTTCCTGCCAGCGTTGCGCAGCGTGGCGCGGTATTACGCACCCAAATCGTATTTACATTTCAGGCTTATTTGCATATTACGAGAAAATTATCTACGATTTTGGAAACCTTATACCATAACGTAGGTAATACATGTTTTATACTATTCAGGTAGGTATAACTAAGATACTTTTCTCATATAAGTAAGGCAATATGAAGCAACGTTTTCCTTACTTAGGTTTACATTAGATGGGTTGGTTGGGTACTTGAGGTAGATACGAGCGAAAAGTTTCTTCGGCGTAATATATAGTGAGCTACCGTATTGTTTTGAGCTTCATAAGCGCCCCCAAGCCAAGCCAATTCAAATATACTTACTTACTAATGTTTTAAAATTATATGAATATTCTCTCACGCGAAGCTAAACAATCGCTGGAGAGTCTTTTCCATCTTCGTCGACACGAATAGCATTATACACATTATGCAATACATCATTATTTATACAGACTCCCTACTTTGATTGAGAATCAGTCATATGTAGAAGGGTATCCCTGATCCCTCAATGAGTTTTCGATGGTATAGCATGTGTATTTTTATTTGCATGAATACATCTCAGCAGGAACAATTTTCAATTGAAAACAACTAACTTCGACTTAAAACTACAATAAAATCGAAATAGCAAAAATAATAAGGGGAAACATTGAAAAATTTTCTGAAACAGTCATTCTAGAAATTTAAAGAATTTATGTTCAAGATTTGCCGCATGAAAGTAGTAAAATAAAGTGGATGTAAGCTGTAAAATGTCACCACAATTAACCTCTTGACCTGTCTCTGAGGTCAGATTCTTCATGAATTGAACAGCCTATTTCACCGTAAATCAAACAATATTTTGGAGAAATATCGAATAGAGGAAAAAAATTATTAAATGGTAGGAGAACGTGGTTTCGATCCAGAGAACTCTGTCACCATATGCTTACAGTATAACAAAGAAGTCATGTCCACTTGAAACACTCCTCTATAGGTACCTCAGAACTGAAAAGAGATACCAAGATGATTCAAAGGGCAATGTGTTCCTGGCAATGGGAACATTGAAGATTGATAATCAAACTTCTAATCCTACCCATAGGGTGTCCACAAATTGAGAAACCGGTTTGGGTCAAAAAATAAGGGGGTCCAGTTTTTTTTTTTATTATTGAAATAAGGTTTACACACTGGCGCGATTAAAATGTGATATGTTTTTTTGAAACTGGTTCAGCAGTTTCAAAACAGTTGTCAATAATATCCAAAAAATTGGAGATATGAAAAAAGTTTAAAACAGAAGTTGTAGATAATTTTAAAGAAATCATTTTTTGTTTCATAACTTTATTCCATCTTGCAGTGGAAAGAAGTTGTACAAAAAGTTGGAATATCATTTTTTGGCACCCATTTATCAGCCCCACAAAAAATGTGATACAAACGATGGAAATCAGTGATCTCCACGACAGAATATGTGGTTGCACAACAAAACCATACTTCCACACCCAGAAATGGTTTTGAAGGACAAAAAATTGATTTCACCCGCCAAAAATTATATTAAACAACAAAATATTATTGCACAAGATTTATAACTGAACGACAAAAATTAAAATTCACAACAGAAGTCCATAGCGAGATATCATAAAATAAAATTACAAAAAAATGAGGTTAAAATTAGTTTTTCAATATTGTTATATAAGTAGAGCTTTCTTAGCCTTGCTAGGCATTCCTCTTTTCTGTTTCTGGTCCATAGAAGTACTTTTCACCAGGGATGGAAAACCAGAACTGGAACTGGAACTGAGAACTGGGAAAAACTGGAACTATAAGTGAAAAACTGGAACTGAAACTGGAACTGGAACTGAAATGATGAGAACTGGGAACTGAGAAGTGGAACTGGAACTGAATTCCAGTTCCAGTTCTGACGATTTTTTTTAGTTTTTATTGGCAATTCTTGACTGTGGAAATGAAAAAAATTAAAATACCGGGTACGGATGGAGTATCCGATTAATTCTGGCACTCCCATATCAAATTAATTAAAAATACATAATTAGCAATCCAATCTAGAATTTTCTTGTTTCAGTTTTTACCTGGTATTTTAATTTTTTTCATATCCGCAGCCAAGAATTGCCAATAAAAACTAAAAAAAAAAATCGTCAGAACTAGAACTGGAACTGGAACTGAAAAACTGGAACTAGAACTGGAACTAGAACTATTATTTCTTCAGTTTTCCATCCCTGCTTTTCACCTAGATAAGTACTTCTATGAGATATCATCTGATTAGCATGCCTATTGTGTGGTTACATAACTCTTTTTTAGCGTAAAAGGGACAATCACATGTCGTATTCCAAACATCACTTTTGCAAACAGTAATGCAGCACACACCATACATTTCCTTCTTAAATTCATTGAGTGTTTTCCATGCACCGAATTTTTGATTGTACCGGTCTACCATGGCTTTAGTGATAAAAACCTAAGAATACTAAAACTAATGCATGATTACTAAGGAACTGTGACGAGCAAAGAATGGATTTACATGACCTATTTACAGTTTGGGATAACTTTTTACTGTTGGGGATAACCTGTTTACTATTGGGGATAACCTATTTACAGTCGGCCATTTGTCTAATCATGTCGTTCATTGAGATCTATTGTTCTCAGCACCAAAATTGTCGTGGGGATGGTCTGTCCTTTAAATACCCCATTTTCATTGTGGGATTTATTGATCGTGGAATGTATTATTTTGTTGTGCCATTATAATTTTACCAATTTTTTCTTTTTCAATCCATAAGTCTTCTCCATTGCTAAATGAAAAAAAAAAAAAAAAAAAAAAAATACAGAAAGTGAAATGTTCAGTTCTTAATTCTCTACAACTTTTATTTCAAACTTTTTTTGATATCTCCACTTTTTGATAACTGGTTATCAACTTGAAAAAAAAAAACACCCAAGAAGAAAAAATTGTGTTTTTCTTGCACCTGTTTCAAAAAAGTGGAGGCAAAAAATGATTGTTTTTCAATTCTGTACAACTTCTGTTTCAAGCTTTTTTTTATACGAGTATCTTCATTTTTTAGTATATTATTGACAACTGGTTCGAAACTGCTGAAACCGGTTTCATAAAAACATAAGGTATCAAATTTTAATCGCGCCAGTGTGTAGACCTTATTTCAATAAAAAAAAAACTGGACTCCCCCACTTTTTGACCAAAACCGGTTTCTCAATTAGTGGACACCCTATGAGAAGAACTAGAAGTTTGATTATCGATCTTCAATGTCCCCATCGCCAGGAATACCTTGCTGTTTGAACCATTTTTGTACCGCTTTTCGGTTTTGAGATGTTCAGAAGTGTTTCAAGATGGTCACGACTTCTGTGTCATACTGTACTTGAGTTGGGAAAATAAGATCAACCTGGCAGAAATAATGACGAAAAATACATTTTTGTTGGGATAACTAGATTTGGGGTGAAGAATTTTCAAAAATCGCTGACCTTACTGACGTATTTTTAGAGAATTATTTTTGAGCTAAAAAAAATGGGAGAAATTAGGTATGCAAACTTCGAGCTACTTCGAGTTGGGGAAATCAAAAACAATTACATTTAAATGTCAGAAGAATTCAGCTGTGTACTTATTCATTTTCAGTTGTAATCACTGATTTGAATTTCACTGAAATTGCAGTTCATTGATTACAATTGATTAGAATCATCAAAATTTCCGCCTATTCGACTAATTTGAATTTAGAAACAGTTTTCTTTTGAATCAATAATTGTTTATAGGTCATCATTTGAATAAAGAAACTCGTGAGAAAATTCCATTTTTTCAACCAACCCATTCTCAACAGTGAATTTTGTAGAAAATAAAAATTAAGTACCTAAAAACAGCGATCTTCGGTCGAAAAAAAAACTAAACAGCCTAATTTTCCGTAAATATGAATAGGTACGATTATAACACACCCAGCGTTCTGCAGCGTTCTTATTTAATGAAACTATAACGCCATCGTTTTATGCTGTAATATAGGCAATAGAAAGCGAAAAAATGAGATACCAGAATAGCCTTGTAAATATACAATATATTTGTATTGGTGTTCGATCGGCAGGAGGTAAAGTACCTGTTGAGAAGCCCGTATATCGATTTAAGAGTTTTAAATAAGTATGTATTTAAACTCCCAGTCGCAGGTATCCAAATCCAGGTATAGACGCAATCAGAAATGATAGTTTCATTAATACCTACGTGTACCGAAATGAGACGACACTAGACTTGGACGCAGTAAATTAAAACTAACATATTTGTATAGCCATCACCATCGGGGCCTTCCTGCCGGCAGGTTGCACGTAAATTAAAATTTTCTCTAGTAATTCGGAGTACCATCAGGACTGATTAGCTAGTTGGAAAAGAAAACATAGTTTGTATGAACGATATTGTTTTTTTCCCTTCTTTTTTCATTTGAAAAAAATACAACGATAGTTTGGAATAGTCGAATACCGCATAATCCAGTCTCCGTATAAGTTGATTATTTCATTTGGGTTGTGGTTGGATCCTGAAGAAGGGGATTAGAAGGTTGTAGTTTACGACACGACTGCGACTGGTCCGCTAGTATGTATGGAGAATGTACATTTAATTCGGATCAGGTAGAAATAGCAGCAGGGATGCTGACAATATTTATCGTTCCCAGAAGATATACGTCGTGTAACAATGGCGGTGTCACTTTTTTCGGAGGTATTTAGCAGCGATGAAACGTCCTCGTACTCATCGCTTCTGTGCAACTAACTGTAGTACCTCTTATATAACGAATTTGGCGAAAATGTGGCAAGGGGGCAGACAGACAGACCGATCAGCGGACCAAAAAACGCGCTAGTCTTTTATCAAAACGATTCAAACGGTTCAGCCATTCTCTATAAGTCGTCATATATGAAGGATGTCGTTCCAAAGTTGAAATTTTGTTTCAAACCTTTATACTCGCATACGTGTAAGATATTTTTCTTATATTCGTACGTAGTGTAGTATGAAATAGGTTACTGGTGTACAGGTAGCTACATATTATGTAGAGCTAAAAAGAAGACGATGTTTCGCGCGACACCGGATCACATTCGGGTGAGGCGAGGTGTATTTATACCTGAACGACACAATGAAGTATAACCGGGGCTAAATCCTTTAAAATTACTTTTTATATATAAATGGTCGTTCAGATTCGAAAAAGCGATAAACTGCCCTCGACGGAGATGGCAACGCATGATAAAAAATCCTATTTCAGGCTTACCTCCAGTGTTATGCGCTGAGACGTTCTCGATCTGCGCAGTCGTGTAATATAATATCAGTCTTCAGAATTTCGAATATGTACTTTGGAGAGAAAAAAAAAAGAGGAGAAAAAACTTCGAAATCTCGACGTGTTGAGAAATGAACGACGAATTTCAATTTTTTACTTCCCCATTCGAAACACGTACCGTGCCCTTCTTTGTATATCCAACATTTATCTGTTTATGACAACCGACGAATACAATGGATTATATCGAAATTAATTATAGACGTTGTTTATTGACAAGTTAAATAGCGGTACTGGCGGGGTTCTGTTTTCGGAACGATTTTCCACCAGGTTCTTATCTTCAGGTGTGTCTGAGTTTGAATGAAAATGATCTCGAGAGCGAGGGTGAGTGGTTTTTTTCCAAGAGGCGAATGGACCAGGGTGGCAGAAAAGGTGTTTCTGGATCTTGAAATGATCTGGTAGGTACCTAACAATTTTATCCCTTGGTTCGTTGTATAACTGTTTTTGAATTTCAAATATTGTAAACGTCGAAAAATATAGAATTTGTTTTGGAAAATTTCCAATTGAAAAGATTGCACGTTACCTAATTTAAATATTTTTTCTCAAAATTCATATTAGACTAGATTTTTTAGTTTTTCATCACTGCCTATTCTAGGATGCTCGAAAAAATTGATTGCCATTTTTTTCAAATTTTCAAATTACCTAAATGAATAAAAATTAAAGCCCTTTTTCTTGTAGAGTAAAAACCTTAAATCATGGATAAATGTTCAAATCGTCCCTCTAATGCTAAAAGGTCGTAACTCCAAAATTGAATTTTTTTTACTTTTTCCTGAAATAGCAACATTGGGATGTTCTTTTTCAAATTTTACCCCCCCCCCCATCCCTCCCTCACCCCAGCCCTAATACAAACCCACGTCCAGTGTCATAGCAAGCATTTTTGGGGGGGAGGGGGGAGGGTACAAATTGGGTAAGACTTAAAATACCAGAATTTTTTTGGGGGGGGATGAAAAAGAACAATAAATTTCATTTTTACTCTCATCATTTGTCAATAAATTCACTAATTTTCGGGCTGAGATCGAATTTTTGACTCAAAACAAAAATTTCTTTAAAAAAGAGTCATGACTTGCAAAAGTTTTCAGACTTGAATCAAATTTTTCTAACGCTGTAATTTTGTCACTATATGGAAGGGATAAGCTGGCTTATCCTTGTTGGTGGGTTCCTGATCACAAATCAGTTGAGAAAAAACTATTTCAGAGATCTGAAGAATGAAAATTATTCTAAACTATTGAAATAATATGATGAAAGGTATAAAAAGCTCCATAAAGAGCATAGCTAAACAGTGGCGTCACGTGGAAAGTTTTTTTTTGGGAGGGTACGAAGTGAATGCAAAGACTTGGAATAATAGAAAAATTTTCGGGGAGGAGGCAAAAAGGAACTTTTTTTCGCACTGTTGGCTCAAATAATTCATATAATTTGATTTTGTTTATGCCCGAGCGAAGCTTTGAAAAAAATTGGGTGTTTAATGCCCAAAAAAATCATTTTTCATGTAGTAGTGCTTCGAAAATCTCTGTCTGATGCAATTTGGGGGAAGGGGGTGTAACCCGCCAGAATTTTGGGGAGGTGCAATGCACCCTTTATACCCCACTTTCTGACACCACTATCTACGTCAAAAATTATTGTTGGAAAATTTTTATTAAATAGTCATGGTACCTATTGATGGTACTTTTATGGAAACAAATCGTTTTCTCCACCGAATTTCAATAAAAATGAAAACCCCCACCAAACAAAATAAAGACAGAAAATTATCACCAATAATCTCTCGCGATAAAAAATTTGTACTGCGTGATCATTTCTATGAAAATTTCCTCTGATTGTTTCAAAAAAATTTTACTCTTAGAAAATTTGAAAAATAATTATGGAAATATGATTTCTTCTAAATAGGCATGTTTGAGAAATAAAAATTAAGGTAGAAATTCCCTCTTCAATAAATTTTCGAGTAAAACTCCCATTGATGATTGAAATCTTGTGTTAGAATGGGCTGATATATCTTGAAGTCTGAACCCAGCGAGGAGGAAAAAATATTTACGAGGTGATTTTCCATCATCCCCTTTCTCCAGGCCATTTTTTTCAAAACGAAGTTCAGCAGAGCTTTGGTGTCAATCATATTTTTTGGAGGGGTAGAGGGGCTAAAAACATTTCAAAAATATTTGAACTTGATCAAATTTCAAGCCCAAGTGCGGGGATGCGTTGAGATGGTGTAAGGAGAAATATACGATTTTTATCAGGTCGTTTCGAGGCCTAGACACAACACTTATGCTACCCTTCCCCCTCTCACTCAAATTCTGAATTTAAAGAGAAAAACGACCATCTCTGGTAAGGCAATAAATGAAATACTCGTACCTAGGGGGAATTTTTCCCTGTTTTTTTTTTTAAAAAGTCCAAAAACACTTTTTGTAGTGCTCCCTTCATTCGGTTCAAAAAAAAAATTCAGCCTAATGATTTTGTTTGGTCATAACTTATAACTCCACAATAATTTATTTAGTGGAGAGGCAAACAGCTATAATAATATATGCCGTAAAGTGGGGCTAAAATGAACGATTTTTGAGGTTTTTTTTCAAATATCTCGACTAAAAATGAAGATATCGACCCAATTTTTTTTCCTGGCCGGGAACATCCTTTGGCTACAGAAAGCCGTTTTCAAAAAAAATCTAGCCCCTAACCTCGATTTTTGGCGATTTTTTGAAGTAGGGCACCTCGAACATCAAAAAATGGGGCGAAAATAAACACCTCTAAAAATGACAGAAATGCATGCAAAAAACTTTATTTTTTCAAACTATACGATTACCAAATTAAAGATAAATCGACCACGGCCAACCGTTTTTGGCGAGTCAAGAACGTGAGAAATTTGATTTTTAGGAACAGATTTTGGATGCTCTGGCATAATACCATCAGGAGTTACAAATACGAATTCCGTACTTCGATTTTGATACTTTCTTAAGTAAAAGACTTTGACAGACTTCGCCGCACTCGCTTCAACTTTCGCAACGTAATTTCGAACATATTCTTAATTGAAGAGTAGCGGTGAAATCACGTATTGACTTTTTTTTAGCCAAAATTTAACTCGCTCATTTTTCAGGAAAAAAATCATAACTCTGGTGTTTCTAAACCGTTTTTTATGATCCAAAAACGAAATTGTAGCTAAGACTTCAGGCTATTAATATAAAATACACAGAAAACTTAGCTGATCAATATATTTTTTTAATCGGGAAAAATCGGCGCAATTATTTTCAAAACACAATTTTATCATTTTCATTCTTGATTTTTTTGTGACTTTGTTTTCTATCAAAACATAGCAACACCATACATCGTTGGAATCGTCAAGGTCTCCTCTTTCATAAAAAAAATATTTCAGGACCGTAACATTTCACCAGCCCCCTCTAGGACGAGAAACAGTCGAAAAAACGTGAGGTGTTTATTTTCGCCCCAGTGTTCATTTTAGCCCCACTTGACGGTGGTAAGAAAACTGAATTTAATGAAAGAAGCGTGAATTTTGGTATGATAAATCTTAAGACCCAAACAAAGGTTTTGAGACCGGGAGCCATCTGCGCCCCCCTCCTTTTGGAGGGGGTGGGGCTCGCAATTTTGAAAAATTCCTAAAAATCAAGTTTTTGTTAGAAATGAAATATCTTGATGTCTAATGTTAGATATTGATCCGTAGATTTCATTTTTACCATCAAAATAATTTTTCCTTCCCAATTCCTGTCGTGTTTCGGCGTTATCCCGACAATTTTGTGTGTTTTTCAAGTTTTAAGGGTTCACAGGGGGCAGGAAGGGGTGCGAATCGAAAAATGGACTACAGAGATGATTTGTACACCTCATGTGGTATATTTTCACAAAATTTCGGTTTCGAGTGTCCACTCCCACGAAATTCATTTGGGTGGGGGGTGCCTTCTCAAGGGAGTAGGGAAGGAAAAATTATTTTGTTGGTAAAAATGGAATCTACGGATCAATATCTAACATTAGACATCAAGATATTTCATTTCTAACAAAAACATGATTTTTAGGATTTTTTTCAAAATTGCGAGCCCCACCCCCCTCGAAGAGGAGAGGAGCGCGTATGGCTCCCGGTCTCAAAACCTTTGTTTGGATCTCAAAATTCATCATACCAAAATTCCCGCTTCTTTCATTAAATGCAGTTTTCTTTGGGCTTGCCTCTCCACTAATTCAAGTCACCCAAAAATTATTTTCTCAGTGGGAAAAATAACAAAGTTACAAATCTTTTAGCAGCCAAGTTTTACATCCAGTGAATCAGAGCCCCAGACTAAATAAAACTCTTTGCTGAATTTACATCTACGTTGGTATATAGAAAAAGTATAAACCATATTTTTTTCTTGCAGAAAAAACTTTTTACTTAACGAAGTTTATTTTTTATATATAAAAAAAGAAACAGCCAGCCTTAGGTAGGTATAAGAAATTAAGAAATTAAATTACACTTTTTTCTCAGTTTATTTTGCCTAAGATAAACTTTAATCTCCATTCATCGTCTGGTTCTCTTTTACGTATTCTAAAAAAACATATAGGTAGGCAGTGAATTAATGCGTTTTAGAAATATTAAAAGTAATAAGTTACGAATACACGGATTGGCGTGCATTGAGTATTTTTTTGAAGGCTTTTTTCTCTTTTGAAAGTGCCATATTCATATGATCGCAGATTTGTGAGGAAGAAATGTAGAACGAATATAGAATTTCGACATCGAATCGACGTCTATACGTGCTTTACGGTAATGCATAAAAATTATGGTTTTAGCGATTTGTATCGATCAAATGCATTATTTCAATGGCTCATCCATTCAAAATGTAAATGGTGCTTTGAAATGTAAAATATTATTTTTCCATTCAATCCATGCCGACTGCTTTTTCCTAGTTGATAGAAAGAAATCGCGGTGTAAGGTGGTTTTTGACATAAATTGCTATCTGCATAGTGCTCAGCTTCGTATACTTATAGGCATTAGATGTACCTCTACCTATACATACTGTATTTTTAACCGAGCCAAGTTTAAATCGGTATCTTCGTAAATGTATGGCTTTAAGTTGGCGGTCTACGGGGTCGCATCGGTTTGTTTTTCCTTCCACAAGTATCGCAACACCTGACACCCGAGCTGTTAATTAACTCAACCACGTGTTTCTTTTTCAATTTCGAGCGTTGATCTTTCGAAGCTTCCGCCTAATTTAGCCATAATTGAAATTTCAAACCGTATCGGTGCCGCATTTCAAAACGGAAACCACCCATGCTTTCATTTTTATCTCTACCGCGTACCGGTATAAGCCTACCTAATATTCACTTAACTAAAGAAGCAAGAAAAAAACTTTGGACTGTTTGAAATTGGCTCCTCAAAGTTTTATATATCTATAAATATTAAATAAGTTCGTTCTTCTGAGTCTTCTTTTTGCCAAAGTATTTCCGAGCAAAAACAACTTGGAAATTTTAGAGGAATTTGCGATATGCCATTTCGTTTAATGAGAGGGTTTCCGGATTGTTTTTACTTTCATTTTAAATTTTCATTCAACAGAAACAAAACTCCGAAAGTGAAGTTGATCGGAATTGAGATTGAGAAAAAAGTGTCAAAAATACGAAATATAATGAAGGAAATGCGATCTACCGATGAAATAATTGCGTTGTGAGAGCTGGATTGAAGAAAAATTATGAAAAGACGATCGGAGTAGTGAAAAGCCCAAAAGCAAATATGTACATGGCCATCCGCAGGATTTTCTGATCAGGTAGCAAGAGAAAATTGTGACGAGCATAATTTAATTCCGATTTACGTATTTGAATTGAGATTAGTAGTTACATGTGCAGTGGCGTAGCCAGGGGGCGACTGGGGGGGATCGCCCCCCCATGGCCCCATGGCCTTTTTTTTCAAACATAATTTTTCCAAAAAAAATCGCCCTCGCTTCGCTCGGGCAGTATTTCACTATCTTTATTTTTTGAACACAGTATCATCCTTTCGATTTGAATCAATCAAATTTGATGAGATTTTCCTTCTTCGGATTTGGGGACCCAAAAAAAAAAAAACTTACTGATTTCTTAATCAATTTCCAATTCGTCAAAAAATTCAGTAATTTTAGCTAAATAAAAATCAGTGAAAAATCACTGATTTTCAAATAAATTTATTTCACAGAATCAAAAAGTTGGAATTTTACAAAAATTGGCTAATTCATATTTAGACAGTATAAAGTGTTTGTTCCAATAATCCTATAAATCTTTGTGTTACTGTTACAGTCTTTTCACTACACACCCGCTACCTCAGACTCAGTTATACGTACACTAAAAAATACGTCATGAAAAAAATACTCGATATGTTTCAAAACGACCACAGAAAATTTGACAAAAAAACTCGTTCTTGCCCCCCCCCCTTGACAAAATCCTGGCTACGCCACTGTACGTGTGCATGACTGGTCGAAAACTGAAAAAACGCGCAGTTTTTCAAAATTAGAGGAAAATGGCTAGCTGTCCTCGGCTCTGCTTGGTCAAAGTCCCTTATTTTATTGTTTTTTGTAGTATTCATTTTTCAAAATTGATTAAAAATTTTCCATAATTACCTAAAGCACAGTTCGATTTTGAATTTTTAAAAATTTGAAAAAAATCAAAAAAGTAGATGAAATACTTTTTCTTCAGTAAGTATTGGCAACACTGCTAATGTCAAAAAATGAAAAAAGTTGAGAATTGAAAAATGACGTGCATTTTAACTAATTTTTCCAAATGCAGAATTATGTCATATAAAGAAATTTTTTTCGCTTTTCGCATTTCACAAGCTCTTTTGAGACCTTTTATGAGGGGGAAATCCTCTCCCCATTCCGGTGAAAACCACGCCTGACAGATTTTATCAGTCAAAAATTTACCATTTTTATTAAATTTTGTTTTTTATCATTTTAAAATTGGGCCTTTTTTTGAAAAATTGTAGATTAGTCCTACTTAATACTGCACAAAAACAAAAAAAAAATACGAAAAGTTTGTGAGGTACCTCCACTACCCTCTGCGGGCGGGCATGAGCAAACATCAATGGTCTAGATTGACATGCACTTTTTGACACTTTCCCAAATTAAGGTCTCCATTTTTTTTAATGAAATAAAATTTCAAAAATTTCATTGCCTTTTCATTTTTTTCCCTTTAATAATCCACTTTTTCTATTAAAAAAATCTCGAGGAAAAGGAAATGGGGGGACGAAAGTGTGAAAAATCCAAATTTCATTCGTGATTGAAAATTGCATACCTATATGTTCAAAATTTAATTTTAATCAAAAGTTTTTCATTTTTGGGGACTGCTGAGGGAAAATGCATTATATTTCTATCATTTTTATGACGAACAGGCATCCTGAAACTTGAATCAAATTTTTTAAATTTTCCCAACTCATCAATAAAGATTCATTTTTTCCTGAAAAAAATCACCATTTTTGTAAATTTTTCAATTCAAACCTCTCTGCCCTTATTTGGTTGATTCATTTCCCGGATTATTCGAACCAAAAGCCCAAACAAACCTATGACTTCATCTATTGATAATCCAATTTTTCTATTAAAAAAATCTCGAAGAAAAGGAAATGGAAGGATGAAAGTGTGAGAAAATCAAAATTTCACTTGTGATTAAAAATTGGCACCTATATGTTCAAAATTTAATTTTAATCATAAGTTTTTCATTTTTGGGGACTGCATGGGAAAAAATGCATTACATATATTTATATAATTTTTATGACGAACAGGCATTCTGAAACTCGAATCAATTTTTCTAAATTTTCCCCACTCATCAATGAAGTTTCATTTTCTCCTGAAAAATCACAATTTTGTAAATTTTTCACTTCAAACCTCCCTGCTCTCATGAGGTTGATTCATTTCCCGAATTATTCGAACCAAAAACCCAAACCAACCGATCACTTCATCTATTGATAATCCAATTTTTCTATAAAAAAATCTTGAGGAAAAGGAAATGGAAGGATGAAAGTGTGAGAAAATCAAAATTTCATTCGTTTTAATCAAAAGTTTTCATTTTTTTGGGACTGCATGGGAAAAAATACCTACGTTATATTTATATCATTCTTATGACGAACATGCATCCTGAAAATCGAATCAATTTTTCTCTCCCCCCCCCCTCCATCAATAAAGATTTATTTTTTCCTAAAAATCACCATTTTTGCAAATTTTTCAACTCGAACCTTCAACTCCTCCCTCCTTTGATCGATTTATTCTCCGGATTATTCGAACCAAAAACCCAAACAAACCTACATCTAAACACATTCCAAACATACGAATCATTAAAAAGAACCGGATAATCCATCATCGAAAATAATTTCCACAAAAATAGACCGAGCCAACGACGAATTCATTAATTTCCTAATTCGCCGCATAAATCATTCACACTGTGCCCAGGCATTTCCTCGCATCGCGTTACAAATTAGCCGATCAGTGGGGAATTTTAAACGCAAAAACATGTAGCTGCGGAGAAAAAAGGCCTCGATATACCAAAAAGGAAACACACGTATACATTTGGCAAATCAAATAAATATTTCAACCATATGTAAAAAGCACGAAGAAAGGAAAAGAATTATGACGATATTTTTTTCTCGGTTTTGAACCGCGAGTGGAAATTTATTCATAAGACTCGGCAACGGTGGCATATTTGATGCATTTCCGTCGTTCAAATCTCGCTGCTTGATTTACGATCGACGTTTAATCCGAAGTTTATTTTCGTCCTCGCGCTTACCGTAGGTATTATAAATTAATACGCGAGGAGGAAAAATTTCATTTGGCAAAATATCCTCTAGATTTTCTCACATCGGCTTGTGGTCTCGTACGGAGGACGGCCGAGGGGGGTTAATTTGTTGTATGTAGATACGAAACACGACAGTCGAGGAAAAACGTTCGCGTGTGTTGGAACAGACGACTGAAAAAAGGCAAAGGGATCCGGGGAGGTGCACAATGGTGAAAAATGGCTGTGAAAATACTATATTTTGATTTCTACACGACCGTGTACTAAATATAGGAAAAGTCGCTTTTTAATCTTGCAAGATAGCCGGATATCGAAAGAGAAAATTTACAGCGTGGCCAAAGTCGACTGCTGTATCGATGGACGATTTATTACCCGTACGGTGTACGCAGCAAGAGAGAGAAAATAAAAAGGGAACAATTTGCGCGCCGTTTGGCAAATGTACCGTTTATATACGCGTATCATACACCAATTATTTTTCGAAAATCTTGTCCGCATATTACGTATACGTCGACAAAATGGTAAATGTACAAGATTATAAGGCCATTTGTCGCGTAGGTATCTCGTAATGATATAGTAGGCTTCGAAAAAGGGTTTTAATTCAAATGACCACGTATCGCAGTCGCAAATGTGCATATTATGTCCTTATTACGTAGATACGAAAAAGTTATCAAGTATTTAGTCGCGCCAACAAATTTACCAACAGGCGAGTCGTTTAACGCTATTCAAAAACGGTAAATAGAATTTGTTGGCCGTTCGTCAAAAACAGGATTATAATCTAGCTCTTTTGAAAAAACTCATTTAAGCCTCCCTATTTAGCGAGAGCAATATAGGATAGGTTTTTTTTTCGGTATAGGTTTTTAAAAGAATCTCGATCCTTTATACGATACGTAGTTTGAATAAAGAGAGTGGAGTGTATACAGTATGGATACAATATATGTACTTTTAGAGGTCCGCTCTTACTATACGTATGGAGCATACAGACCCATCTGTAGACAAAATGCTATTTCTTTTTCTATTTAAATTTTAAACGAATTGGTAATCCTGTTTCGTATTAATAATTTCCTTTGTTGCGCTACGGGTACGCTATTAAATTAATATTTGCTCTGCGAACGTATACATATAAAGTACGACATTACCGAAATATTCGTCTCTATATTGCTCCGAAATATGGTACGAAAAAAGAAGTGAATTTTGAATTGAGGAAATATCTCGTCTGCTGTGCTGTGCCGCCGCTGTTTTTTGTTGTTGCTTTTTTTCTGCATTCCGTTTCAGATTTTATTTTACTTTTTGAGAAAATTTCTAGGTAGTTTTATTATTGTTTGCATTGGGAAATGAATTTTTTCATATGAGAACGCCAAACGCTCGAATACCGAGGATTTTTGCAGGAGTATTTGATACGAGTGATTACAGATTTTCAAAAAAATTGTGCCTAGGATTGTTGCCTAGAGCGATTTGATGTTTCGAAGAAATTTTCTTTCAATTTTTACTCAAATGGGATAGGCAGACAGGCTTTCAAGAAGGAAATATGAGATTTCGGGCAAAATTCGAAAAAATGCAATATTTTGTTTGAATAAGAAATTTTTTTAGGGAAAAAGCATTCAAAATATGGAATTTATTTTTTCCAACATTTCAGTTGTTTAGGAAGATCAAGAACCTCATAACTCTTTGCCCCTAGATACTTCTATGTTTCTAGTGGAGAGGATGAAAGTAGGGGCAGAATGCAAATCGGCTTCTTCTTTCCAAAAATTACACTTTTATTTATACCTGTGGTAAACACCTCGAATGTACTAGAGTATATTTGACAAAAAAAAAAATCGTGATTTTTTTGTCATGTTTTACTTACTGTTTGCAAATTAAACACCATGACATTTTTCATGGGGCAAAATGCAAAACAATTTGAAAAAATTTTTGTCGGGTTTAGGTATGCACCAAAAAGGAATTTTTCTCAACGAAATGAAAAGAAAATGTTTGAACTTTATTTTGTTGCAAAAATCAGACGATTTGGCCTATTTGAATAGATTTGACTCGTAATTTTGTCTAGGGTGGTGCATCATGCCCCAGATTACCTTCTTCACAGTATTAAAAATTTAAATCCCTGTTTCTTGCTCGCGTATATTGGAATTTTAAAGGAATTCTTTATAGAACAGAAAATTATTGTGCTCATGATGATGCTCAAAGAGTGAGGAGAATTTTTTTTGAAAAATTGTGCTATGAAAGAGGGAAATGGTTATTTTTGAAAAGTTAAAAAAATTCCAAATAAAAATTGTTTTTTATAAATTCTGAAAATATCAAAAAATTTATGAGGGTTCATCTACACTTTCTGCAACTCGCTGTAGGTGGCCTTGTTGAAGGGAAATTTATAAATAGCAATGGGAGGAGCGAAGTTTTTGAATTTGATCAAAATAGGATGAACATTTTTCTATACTGAAGCAAAATTTTTCAAAAATGACATTATATGAAGTTAGTTTGAAAAATGATACTTGGCATTGCTGAAATTTTTTACAAAAAGAAGCACTTTATTCAAGGAGATTTCTGAATTTTATTTCCACCTTTTCCCCTTTAAAAAAGTAGAAAATATTTTTTTTACGTTTTAAAAATTCAGCTGAAAAATCATTCAAAAATTGAAAGTTGCAAAAATTGTTCAAAATGTTGAAATGAAAAAATCACTTGAAATATCAAAAAATTTAATTATGTACTATGGTTATGCAATATTTTCAAAAATCGTAGTTTTTATATTTTTTAAAAATTTTTATCAAACAATTTTTCGTAGAAAATTTTACGTTTTTTTTTCATTTTTAGTCACATTTATGAAATTTTGAGCATTTCCTTCCACTTTCACCAAATTTTATTAATTTTAAGTCGTTTTTAATGAGTTTGATAGAAATTATCGCAATTTCTGTTTGTAATTTTATGTAATATTTCATACAATTCAATTATACGAGTGATTGTAACTTTTAACTATTAAATTCCCCAAGCAAATATGCAATGGATAAACCGAGTACATCTTTGAAAATTTTTCGAAATTTTTACGCCAGTTTTCTTTTTCTATTGGTGGCCAGGAGAGAGGAGAGGTAAACGGTGGACAAATTTTGGATCAGATCATATTTTATAATCAAGATGGGTGTAGTGTATAGATTTTGGTGGGAAGATGAATGGGGGAGAGAGGAGGGCAAAAATAGAAACAACATTTCTCGTTATTGATCTCAATATTTACGCCTCAATTCTGTTTAAAAACTCGAAAAAAATTTAAAATTCGATCGTTGTATCAATATTTTTATTTTAAAATGTCATATTCGCAAATTTTTCACCTTATGGTCTCCTTCCCTTTTAAAAATTTATTTTCTTGTATTGTTAGGAGTGTGTATTTAAAACGATATGTCTCCTAAGACATATGCTAGCTATACTAGGGCAAAGAAGTTCGTCGAGAATTATGCTCAAAAATTTGCGAACTCACTTAAATTTTACCTAAAAATTTCAAAAAAAAATTATTTTGATGGTCGTAATATGGATAACTTTACACAAAATGATCATTTCTCCAGATTTTCCAGCGATACATCCTTTTTCCTTACAAAAGAAATCGAATTTTCAAATCTTCGCGGGGAAGGTTATTTTGGTGAAAAATTTATGTAACCGACTTTTTTGTGTGTAAAATCCAGGGTCGCGTTCGCGACCCACCCCGCCCCCTCCCGACAGAAACGTAATCGAGACACAACACGTTGCGAACAGACTCTGTTATTCTGAAACCAACTAGCCTTTGTTTTGCGCGTGCCGCCAACGCGTTTTTCTCGTAAAGCGCTGGTTAAATTAAAAAAACTTTAAATTACAAAGTTTCTTCATTTTTCGAGCGGGCGATTTGAAATTTTCAACTGTAAAAAAGACCTTAATAGCGAAGTTCAACTAATGTTTGAAAATATCCTAAAAATATGTTTTTTGACGTAGATTCACGTCACGTATTCAGTTTTGGCGATTGAGGTGGAGCAAGTGCCGAAAATTGCGAAAAACCGTAAAAAATGTTGTTATTTTGGCAGATTTTTTCAAATTTTCAGCATTTTATACGGAATGAAATGAGCAAATTAAAAAACCAATCCCGTATTCGTGTTCAGCAAGTCAAAATACCCCGATAAACACTCTTTTTGCGATTCTTTTACTTTAAATCTCGAAATTTAATATTATTGTCTTGAAAAATCAGTGAAACAAGTAAATTTCGACTTATAAAGTAAAATGATCGCGAAAAATGTGTTTATTGGGGTATTTTGACCTGCTTAACACGAATCCTACGTTAGTTTCTTCATTTGGCCATTTATTTCCGTATAAAATGCTCAAGATTTGAAAAATCAGCCAAAATAGGAACATTTTTGTGAGGCCAGACCAGGTTGAAAAAAACAAGTCTGTAAAAAATGGGGGGGGGGGGCTTTGACAAAAGTTTGGGGCCCTTTATAAGTGTTGCCACACCACTTTTCAAACTCTTGGGCGCGCCTGATTTAAAGGTAGTTTTCATTAGCGCCCTAGTTTTCATATGTATATGAGACCACCAGACTACGTAGAAAAAACTACTGATATCCCCGAAAAATTCTCCAAAAAAAGAAGTAGTCCCCGCCTCCTCCCAACAGAAACGCAAACGAGATTGCTGCAAAAACTAACGCCTGTAAAAATTTTGATAATAAAATGCATTGATATAAAATGTGAAATCCGCCCCAAAAAACATTCTCCCACTTTTGTAAAAAACAAAATAATTAATACTTAAATATTTCGATAATAAAATGTTTTGATATCGTAATAAAATCCGCCCTAAGACCCAAATTGAGTACTTCAGTCATCAAGCACCCTGCAAAAAATTTGCAATGATACTAAAAAATGAAAAATAAATGAAAAAAAAACAACAAAAATTGAGGGCGGAAACAGCCCTCACATAAGCTTGGTTACTTTACCTCAATCTGGTGGCTGTGTCCGCCCTCAATTTTTGTTGTTTTTTTTTCCCATTTATTTTTCATTTTTTAGTATCATTGCAAATTTTTTGCAGGGTGCTTGATGACTGAAGTACTCAATTTGGGTCTTAGGGCGGATTTTATTACGATATCAAAACATTTTATTATCGAAATATTTAAGTATTAATTATTTTGTTTTTTACAAAAGTGGGAGGATGTTTTTTGGGGCGGATTTCACATTTTATATCAATGCATTTTATTATCAAAATTTTTACAGGCGTTAGTTTTTGCAGCAATCTCGTTTGCGTTTCTGTTGGGAGGAGGCGGGGACTACTTCTTTTTTTGGAGAATTTTTCGGGGATTGTTTATTATGATCATAATTTATTTTGAAATAATTTTTTCAGACTTTCTAAAGGAATTTTTAAATTTTTAAAAATAATTTTTCAACTTTTTAAAATTCATTTATAGGAATGGATCCCCCCCCCCGGGTGTTGCCGGAATTTTAGCATTTATGCCAAAAATTATGCTAAATCACACAATTTTTTTTCTTTCATTTTTGGCTTCCTGGCATAATTTTATGATACCAGGAAGCCAAAAAACACCCTTCAAAAAATTATGCTAAATCTGGCATAATTATGCTAAATTGGCAAGACTCCCCCTCCCACACCAAAAAATGAGGAGAAAGTTTGGAATAAAGTTGAAAATTCTCCTCGAATAGGTAATTCTTTTTGTGAAAAATTACAAGTTTTTCAACCAAAATGACTATGAAGAAAGAACTTTAGAACTTTCAAGAATAAATCAGCGAGTTGCATTTTCTACCACTTGATTTCAACGTCCCGTTGCAACTTTTTCGACCTACCCTCCCCTCCCTATCTCCTAATTTTCCCAAAAAAATGTCAAAATCTGCCCACCCCAATACACACTCGAGAGGTAATTAAACGAATAATGATACACGATCATATCTTCACTTCTCCCCCGACAATTTCCCCCTTAATGCAACTAAATTTCATGATTTTCAACCATAGGTGCGCAATTTCGAAACCCGAAAACTTCTCCGAAGTTATAATACGTATAGACAAACTCTTGGGGGTTGTGACACGCGAGAAAGGGTGTAAAAAGTGAAATATATGTTTGCATCGGGGCCGCGACGCCGGCACCTAGTGTAATTAATTTTTCAGCTCGTTAAACGACATCTAACATTTTTTTACGTCGAGCCAGCGTACAGCACGGCTTGAATAAATGGACAGTGACGTTAAATAATAACACACGTAAGTCCGGGTGCGGGTCCGGGCCACAGCACAGTTTAAACACTCGTTGCGAATGTTTATCCGGGGAAATGTTAAATGTCACGGAGTTTAGATAAAGGCGAACGACAGACATTTACGCGTAATTAAAATTCCGTTTAGGGTGGAATACGTGACGGTGCACAAGCTTATACGTAGGTGCGGCTGGGGATGCTATGGCTAAAATGTCGAATTCGCCAATACCATCGGGATAAGATTCGGCTATTATGTCAGAAAAAGGATAAAGACTAATGTTAATTAAAAAGATAAAAGCTGAAAGTTTTAATTTGATTTCGATCGCTGACAAGACACCCGAATAGACGCGCAGAAAAAAACAAAGAAAAGTCGAATAATTACACCATTTTTTGTCTCCCATACCCGCGGTCTTTATTTTCTCGTCGAATTTGTATTTAGGTATACGACAAAGGGGCCGAGCAATGCGCGAAGCTCACCGACGACGCCGACGTTTCCAATGGGAAAAAAAAGAAGATTGAATTTATATTTTTGTTTCCTTTTATCTTGATGGGTTTCCTGCGATGAGCTTCGTTCGGTGCGATTTTTTCCTCCATTCTTTGCGAATACTTACACTATCTGTGTTCTAAAAAGGAAGACGTATAGATGTTTTGAAGACAGGGTTTAATTCGAACAATGTAATTACATTGTGCAATGCAAAGATAACACCATTTTAATCGCTTGTAAAGTACAGTCGAAGTATAAACGGTTTGAAATTTTCGCCGAACGGGGATACCTACGTAAAATCTTCGTTCGCCAAATTGATATTGCGTTTTGCTCGGTTTAATATCGCGTATGACTCGTCGTCGTCGGTTAATGTCTCGCAATTTCCAGTTGATAATTATATACCTCGGTAAAATGGCAAAACGAGTAAAAAAATTATGCAATTATTATACGTTCAAGTGAAAGAGAGGGAAATTGTAAATTTCGATTAAATTGCCGGCATACATCCGGGTATAAGGTGAAACCGCGTTTATATGAAAATGAAACCCAAGATATAGTATCTTCGAATAAAATAAGGTATACGAGAAATACAAGAGGAAAAAAAACTGTTCTATAACGCGAAATGTATTTTTTTTTTCGTTCAAAAACCAAGGAAAAAAGTTTAAAATTTACACGTGTTTACCGGTTAAAAAGGGACATGTATAGAAGATATTCCCTATTATTAAGGAAGTGTTCTGGTTAAGTCAAGTGTGAAGAACACGGTTTGGCTATAAAATTGTTTCCAGCCGATTGAGCAGCTCGTCTCAAAAACTTGAAGTGTATTTCCTGATAACCCTTGCTTATAATCCAAACCTCGCCAGAACGTATACGTTGAGGGAAAAAAAAAGTGAAAAAATATCAAAAACGGGGTTTACGTTACCAATACTTTTCCATTTTTACGACCCAGCAATTTACTTTTTCTTGTCTCATGTATTTGTAACGTATCGTGTGCTATATTGGTTTACGTATCTGCGTAGTACGTACCTATACCTACGACAGGATACCTAGACCTACGCATTTCTACCTATACGAGTTTATGATTCGGTGTTGGGAGGAAATAAACGAACATGATTGTGGTATAGGTGTACGTGAATGAAAAAGGAGAGAAAAAAATTGAAATTTTCATTATGCTTTAACGCCTGCTTGATTGGTGATAAGAATTCGAATTGAATTTCGTTTGGCGGAGGCGTATAGCGATTTCGGATGCGTTTAACATTCGAGCCCATGTTGAACCGAGTGGAAAATTAGATTTTTCTTTTTAATTCGACAGGTTCAATGATGATTGCGAGGTCATTACGAGTATTTATGGTGCTCGTTTTTGTGAGATACGAGGTGTTTCGGATGCTCGCGTAGTTTTCGTAATCGTGTTTTATCTTCGAGCTTTTTTGCAGGGAAATTTTAATCGCGAAAGTCGAAGGATTTGTGGTGTTTTAGTTTTATGGCGTTGGGAAATTCGGACTGGGGTGAATTTTTATGCTGATTGAGTTTGCTGGGAGTCTTCCGAAAGAACTGGTACTTTTAGAGATTTTCCAAGGAAAAAAATTTTAATGAATTTAACTAGGATATTTTTTGCTTAAGAAAATCATTTGAGATGGATTTTGAAGTTTTTTGCTTTTCTTGTAACATGCGTGAATTTTTAAAATGGTATTTATTTGAAAACACGAATGATGAAAATTACGTTTGTAAACATAATGATCCCTTATTTTTGCAAAACGAAATATTTTTAGTTCGTTTTTTTACTCCCCCTCCCTCCGCCACGTCGTTGTTTATTAAGGGTAAAGTGCCCTAACTTCGACCAACGGCCGATTTCGGCCACTATGGACGCAATCAACACGAAAAAAATTGTTTCATGTTCCTTTTTCACAGATGAACAGTTTGAGACCAAAATCACAACCCTACAGGCTCATTCTATGTCAACTCGACCAGGTTTTGACCTTGGGTCTTCCGATTTCGCTCAAAATTTTTTTACGAGTTCTCCTCGATGGTCTAATGAAGGAATCGCCGTCATTCCGATCCTAATCCTTCAGGGGGGCGGGGGGTGGCCCTTGTAATTTTCGTATAATTGGGATTTTTTGCGAAATTGCTTAACTTTGAAGGAGCATATCTCGAGATTGGTTAGTTCTAAGATAAATCTGTTCATGCTGTTTTGTAGAGAATTGAAAGGAGATTCAAAATTGATAATCACTTTTTGAAAAGTTCAAAGTTGAGCTTTTGTGATGTAAGCTCAACTTTCATGATAAGTACAAAAGATGAAGGGCCCCATTAAAAAATCTGAAAAAATTACTATGAAGAGAACTTTTAATTTATTTTTCAACTAATTACTTTTCAAGATGGGATCTCAATACCCCTGGGGGGCACAGGGGTCCTAAATTTTGGTCAAAATACAAAAAAATTGAAAAAGTGAAGTAATATATCGATTTCTACTAATTCGAAGGCGCTGAGTTCGAATATGTGCTTAGTTTTTTCATTCGACCCCTCTGAACTCCCCTATCAGCCCCCTAATGAGGTCAAAATTCAAAAAAATGAAAAATAACGTATGACGTGTCGTTTGTTGTGTTTTTGAGGGCGCTGAGTTCGAATATATGCTTATTTTTGGGATTCGACCCTTTAGTTCTCCCCTAGCCCCCAATTTTGAAAAAACACATTGATTTTTTTAATGATTTAGTAATTTTGGAGTCAGTGTGGAGAACGAAGGAGACGGATCGAGAAAGTAAGTTGATAATCGAGCTCAGCACCCTTGAATTAGTAGAAATCGATATGACACATGCTATTTCCGATTTTTTGCATGTGTTTTTTCAAAATTGGGGGCTAGGGGAGAACTAAAGGGTCGAATCCCAAAAATAAGCATATATTCGAACTCAGCGCCCTCAAAAACACAACAAACGACACGTCATACGTTATTTTTCATTTTCTTGAATTTTGACCTCATTAGGGGGCTGATAGGGGAGTTCAGAGGGGTCGAATGAAAAAACTAAGCACATATTCGAACTCAGCGCCTTCGAATTAGTAGAAATCGATATATTACTTCACTTTTTCAATTTTTTTGTATTTTGACCAAAATTTAGGACCCCTGTGCCCCCCAGGGGTATTGAGATCCCATCTTGAAAAGTAATTAGTTGAAAAATAAATTAAAAGTTCTCTTCATAGTAATTTTTTCAGATTTTTTAATGGGGCCCTTCATCTTTTGTACTTATCATGAAAGTTGAGCTTCCATCACAAAAGCTCAACTTTGAACTTTTCAAAAAGTGATTATCAATTTTGAATCTCCTTTCAATTCTCTACAAAACAGCATGAACAGATTTATCTTAGAACTAACCAATCTCGAGATATGCTTCTTCAAAGTTAAGCAATTTCGCAAAAAATCCCAATTATACGAAAATTACAAGGGCCACCCCCCCCACCCCCCTGAAGGATTAGGATCGGAATGACGGTGATTCCTTCATTAGACCATCGAGGAAAACTCGTAAAAAAATTTTGAGCGAAATCGGAAGACCCAAGGTCACAACCTGGTCGAGTTGACATAGAATGAGCCTACAGGCAAAATTAGTGGAGAAAATTGAAAAAAACGAAATCGCATAGGCGAACAATTTTTTTACGTATTCTTTGATCTCAAATTATGAATAATTTCTTTAATAAATTCTACCAAATAATTGTGAATTGTGATGGGGCATGGTGTCAGATTTCGATAAAATCATCGTTTGTGAAAACAACTGGAGGTACGCAACAAAAATTTTCTCTAAAGTTCAAATTATTTGAAGTGCCCTAATCTCGACCAGCTATACTACCTTATGTAATCTGTTTTTTGAATGCGATTTTGTTTTTTCTGATTTTCTCCGCGAGTTTTGGCTGTAGGGTTGTCGTTTTGGTCTCATTTTGTTTATCTGTGAAAGAAGAATATGAAAAAATTCTTTTCGGGTAGATTCCGCTCTATGCGGGCGAAATAAGCTGATGGTCGAAATTACGAACCCAAAATTTCAAAATCAATTTTTGAGTTCCCTCAGAAAAAAAATCGCAAAAAATACAAAAAATGATTGTATCGACTCAAAATTTTAGGGAGTGGTAGAGGAAGGATCAAGGTATTTTTTAAGCCATTTTTGACGTTTCTACCTCAAAAAGTCTTCGATTGGTGGAAGTTTGAAAAAAAGTGGTTGAAAGATGGCAACCTTACCCTTATTCAGTGTAGGTATCTAACAAAGAAGTATTCCCAACTGACTGTAAAATTGTCGGTCAACATAAAAAAATATCAAAAATACATCATTGCAGAATTCAATTTTAAAAATTTAAGGTGCTAAAGTTGATTTCCCGAAGTTTGTAGAATTTTTGAAGATTCAAAACTACCTTGTGACCTGCAAATGAAAATTCGATCTAATCAACGAAAAAATATGAAACTTGAAATATGCCCTATTTTCGGCCACCAGAATCGATTGAAAATGGTTTTGAAGCGTTCCAAAGCCTTCAAAATTTTTTGGGATTTCTCATCATTGCAAAAAGGCCCGCAAAAACGATTCGATGAATTTTAGTTCCTATGAACGTGAATTTCCTATATTGGCGATTAAAGTTACAAAATTTGTAACCACCGGTTCAAAATATGTAATACTTTTCTGCAACTTTTTTTTTCAAAGCTTGAGAGTGTTAAAATATTCTGGTAGCTTCACATCAGCTCAAAACTACTTCTAATCGATTTGGGAGATCGAAAATAGGGTATATTCTAACTTTCAGCCTCTTATCTCACGCCAAGTATGCTATTGGCGTATTTTTCAATTTTCCCCAAAAAAAATTGCTGAAAAAAATGATGATCCGTACTGGCAGTTACAAATTTTGAAAATATGTGCTTTAATCAATCAAACAGGTTACTACAAATGGAAGTAATCCGCGTTTGTAAGTGCTAAAGTTTATATGGACTATTTTTATGAGCTTTTTTTTCAATGCTGGAAAACTTCAAAATTTAAACTGCAAAAATTTAGCAATTTTAACAAAAATGTAGCAATTTTAACAAAAATCTAGCAATTTTAACAAAAATCTAGCAATTTCAACAAAAATTTAGCAATATTAACAAAAATTCAGCAATATTAACAAAAACTTAGCAATGTTGACAAAAATTATTTCTCAAGAAATTCATTTTTAATGAGAAATTTTTCTTGAAATATCGATTTCCTCCCCCTCCCCCTCATGTTACATGAAAAAAACGACGGTTCGGTCGAAATTTCGTTATTTTAAGATACATAATAACGAATTAATAATTTTTCATAAGAGGTAAGTGAAATTATTTCGAGATCTTTTTACTAAAGATCCAGCCAAGTACATTATGTTTCAGCCATATCATGGCACATCTGTTCATGTTCTCAAAAAATTATGGCATTTGATGACTTAAAGCTCAAAAGTTCAATTTTTAAGTTTATAAATTTTGCTTGAGTGGAAATTATAAGTACACATAGGTTATGAGAGGAAAACAACGGACATAATTTATGGACCAAGACATGGCAAAGATGTAGTCAAGAGACGAAATAATTGGTGATTATTTCTCTTACCATGAGGATTTTTAAACAATTTTTAAGATGTTTTTAGCTTCAAACGATTTTTTGTGTGCCCAACATCAAAAAATTTTCTCTCTAACGAAAAAAATCAATTTTATTATATTAACATTAATAAAATTTTGTTTTTGTTTTTTGTTTTAGGTGAGTACCGAATGGAATTTTCATCATTAGAATATAAGAATTATCGTAAATGGGTGAGTAATGTTTCATGTTTTGTGGGAACATCTGAGTCCTGTCCTAGGTGTTTTAATAATTTTATCGAATGAACAAATTGAGAAATTTAGGTACCTACCTACATATTTCAAAATCATTTGATTTTTTTGATTTTTTTTTCCTCTCTCGTTTCCATTTTTGGATCTTTTGACATTGTGGCTGTGATAATCACTAGAGCTGTGAATTACATGTAAGCTTAATGCATACTTGGGTATTTTTTTTGGTGGATATTCAATATAATTTCACGTTTCAAAAAATGCTGAGTCGATTGAACCCAATTTGTTAGGGAATATTTTGGCATACTAGGTATAAATGCATATTTTAACTTTTTTAGGGAATATTTTCGTAGATTTTCCATTTTTTAGGGAATATTTCTGACGTTTTTATGGAAAATTCTTAAGAAAATCAATAATTGAAAAAAGGACTATTTAGTAATATTATTCATAATAATGTAAAATTATGAATTTCATGGTGAAGATCCTAAATTCACGTTGCCCTGAGAGGAGCCCAGCTTCACTCTTCGTAGGGAGAGGGGAGCCTGAAGAGTGTAAAAATTTTTATGAGAGGGTTTCAATACCTATGTCAAAAAAAAATCAGCAAAATATTTCTATTCATCATTTCATCCTCTCATACATGCTCCTAATTCGTCTTTCGTATTTTTCACGGGTATAAAAATTTTAAGAAACAGAAAATCCTTCAAGGTTCCCTACCCAAAAGATCTTTGAATTGTTCAGCATAACCTTAGAAGTTCAAATTCCTCGTAAACAATACGGAGGAATTATAATTCAACTTCCTTCGGTAACACAATGAATGAAGACGTTAATAAAATTGCATACCCAGAATTTAATAAGGGGAATCTTACAACAAACCCATTACATTGAAAAATACAACGATAGAGGCCTAGCGTTTCAACTCGATCGAAGAAAAATACATCTTCGTCGTCTGGAAAATAACAGGATACTCGTATAACGAAAACACTCTACGAGACTACCAGTTTCATCGGTGCAAAATACACCATCAATTAGGGTGTTTTTAATCACACCATCGAACCCGTTTCCATTTACGTATTTACATTCGCAGCTCGTATAGAACAGCGCGTAAAACATCTTCACGTTTACTTTGTCACGTGTTCTTTGTCATTTCTCGAAAGTTTGCCGTCATTTTGTCTAATTTCTTTTGCACGCTTTTGTGTGTACATATGTAGATATTGAATTCATTCTTGTACATCCCTGGCCTCTGCTCCTTCCTATCTCGATGCCAACGTCACACTACATATCACTTTCCATTTCACCCGCATTTTTCTCCGGCGAATTGCGAAACTCGGTACATACGAGAACGAAAGCGAAACCCCATCTTTCCATCTTTCCATCTTTCAACTCTCGCACCGAATTAATTTTTCTCATACGCGTGCCACCGCGCCGTCGGCAAAATTTTTCATTAATCAAATAATATTCGCGAATATCGAAATACTCCGTTGTGCCGTTTCGGGGGATTTATTTCTCGACGCGACACACCTTTGAGCGATTGTTTTTACGTGCGAACATATATCAAGGTGGTATACCTACTGTTACGAAGGAAGAGTTGTTTTATGTGGCTGGCGTGACATTCGATTTGGGAAAAATTATGAAGTGTGTGCCGGAGTTTTTAAATTGAGACACATGTTGTGCGTAGTGTGCCGGGTAAGTTGCAACAATAACTTCCGTATTTACGCCTGCACCAATCGAAACAGTTGTAACCCTTTTTATTTACGACCAAATGAAAGAGCAAAACGGCCGTTTACTTTTCTTATTATTTCTCAACTTCATTTCCGCCTCGTTGATAGATATACGAGAGTCGGGCTACACCAAATAATTCCCCAGGATTGTTCTATCCGCTATTTTTTCTCCTTCTGGCTTCGCGTGATTTTCTCACACGTCATTACACATCCTGGCTTCGGCGAGCTAGCCAGGGTTATTTTTAATTTTCATCTTGATCGGCGTTCAGTGAAGTAGCAAGGTAAATGTTCGCCGGGTGAGTAGAAAATTTCTGCGATTGTGATATTTCTTCAGGAGATGGTTCGAATAAAAGTAAATTGAGCCAT
>JAVBJF010000766.1:0-54803 GCA_033439095.1 Pseudococcus viburni | reverse complement strand
GGTCTTACGTAGGCTCGCTCCATACGGTCAACCACTATCCCGGAGTTAAGAACGAAGGGGCAGGGTAGTCCGTGGGGTCAAGTTTGCTTACTTATGCTCGCTCTCCCCTCGGGTATGCGGTGGAACTTTCCGTCGTGAAGCTCGAGGGGGCAAGTGTAAGAGGTAGACTTGGCCTTACTGGTCTATTCTGTCTGTATAGTGGCTGCACTGTATGGAGTAGCCGCAACGTAATTCCTAACCAACACCCAAGCCATGGCTTGGGTGTATCTTTAGTACCGTAACGTATTGAGTGAAGCGCGGAGCTATTCTGTAGCTCCGTAGGTGATAATTCGCCACCTCTTCTGTCAAATTGACTATTCGTTTTAACGTAATATTTCGTTATAATTTGTTTGTTCGCCGATTTCGTGAATAATACAGTTCTTTTTAAAGTTAATTGTGTTGTTCTTTCGCATAACATTGGTTAGCAGGTTTAGACTAGCTACCTATTCCTCTAACAAAAGTATATGCTGAATGCTGAAAAAAACGAGAATTCAAGCGTAAAAATTACTCGAGTTAAACTCGGAGTTGCGAATAGAACAAAGCTACGACTCGAGATCAATGCAATGTTATTTCTATGAAAGTCATCCAATGAACTAAGCTTGCATTTTTAAAAAATCTTTAAGCACTCAAACACATAGGTATGAACATCTAGGTATGTAAGTAAGTATTTCCAAAAAATCAAGGATCTAAAAGTTTTTCCCTTTAATTTTTAATAAGAAAGCATGACTGCTTTCCCATCTACCTACTACACTGAACCTCTTGTAAGCATTACACAGGGCGACAAAAAAAATTTTTTGCTCTGTTTCTGGGTTCTCATGCCGAAATTCTGTTTCTAGACATCAAAATACGTAACCTTGCTCAATCCTGGTTTCCACAGTTTGCTTTGGGGGGTGGGGGGGCCAAAAAACTGATTTTTCGAGGTCAATAAGCCTAAGCATTACAAAAAAAATTGAAAAAAAATTTTTTTGGACTAATCTTGTAGGAAATTTTACGGCGAATCTAATGCCGCAAACCGCAGACCTCCATCTCTTTTTTAAAAAAAGTTACAGCTCATTCTTTTCAAAATTTTGTGAAAAAATCGCATTTTTTTGATTTTTTTTCGCAAAGAAGTGAAATTTGAGAGAAAAATAAGGGTTTTAAGGCCATAATGACCATGGTAAGAGTTGTAGGAAATTTCACGACAAATCGAATGCCGCAAACCGCGGACCTCTATCTCTTATTGAAAAAAAGTTACAGCTCATTCTTTACAAAATTCTGTGAAAAAAAACACATTTTTTGTGCCTTTTTCGCGAAAAAGTGAAATTTGAGAGAAACCTAAGGGTTTTAAGTATGAGCTGTAACTTTTTTTCAAAAAGAGATAGAGGTCCGCGGTTTGCGGCATTCGATTTGCCATAAAATTTCCTACAACTCTCATCATGGTCATTATGGCCTTAAAACCCTTACTTTTCTCTCAAATTTCACTTCTTCGCGAAAAAAAATCAAAAAAATTCGATTTTTTCACAAAATTTTGGAAAGAATGAGCTGTAACTTTTTATAAAAAAGAGACGGAGGTCTGCGGTTTGCGGCATTGGATTCGCCGTAAAATTTCCTACAAGATGTGTCCAAAAAAAAAAATTTTCAATTTTTTTTGTAATGCTCAGGCTTTTTGACCTCAAAAAATCAGTTTTTTGGCCCCTCCACCCTCCAAAGCAAACTTTGGTCAAAAAAAATATTTTTTCCTTTATTAGTTACATAAAAACAACCCAAATTTCGCAATGAGAACCCAAAAACAAAATTCGTGTCGACCTGTGTTACCAACGAAAATAGGCAAGTTTCCTTTATAGTTTAGTAAGAGGATAACGTATTGACCTTTTTTCGGTTGAATATAAAATAGTCAACAAAAGGATGTAAATATTTATAACTCGATATCAAAGATGACGAAGCTAAAAGCAATCCAAAAGTCAAGAAAAAATACGTCAGTTAGTACAAATTTCAATAACATTGTCGGCAGTATCGCGTAATCCATATAATCTGAGAGATAGCCATTGAAAATTTGTATGATCAACGATTTGGTTTTCAAGCTATGAATGCCACGAACGCAATGGAAAGCAAAAATTGCTTCGGTATCATTTTCAAAAGTAATAACTACAACGAATAATTGATAAAACAAAAAAATACGTCTTTAAAATCGACCAATCATCGATCGACTTGTACACGTGTGGAGATTACGACCATCATGGACAGCCTCCTCTAAAAACTATAAAATGAACTGAACTCTACAAAGCCATACTCATTGTGTAGGTACTTTTTGATTTCGACGTTATTTCGTTGTATTTTGCGAAGTTGCTGTACTTTTTGATTTTTTAACGTTTTATTGTATCGTGCGAAGTTGCGATTAGTTGAAGACAGATTCTAATAATTTTTGGTGAGTACCATATCTACCTACCGACACTTTATACCCGCGTCATTACTTTTTTGAAAATTAAATTGTTTTGGTGTAATGTTGTGTTATTTAAAGTGAAAATATTCGTAACGTGAAACAAGAATTTTTTAATTCTATACCATATATTTTTTCGAATTATTCTTCATTTCAGAAGTAAGCCAAGTGTTTCAATATGTATTGAGGTTAACTTATTTTTTTGAATAGGTACCTATTATAATTTTGACCATGATGAAACCGCCGAATTTTTTAAATTTTGATCGATTTTCATTTTCAACAAAAGAAAATCAACAAAATTGAATTTTTGAATAATTAACAAATCCTGCTACGTTTAAAAATAACGTTCCTGATGAAAATTAGAGCTATTTGGGGGGGAGGGGGTAACTCATTTCATTGCTGAAATTCCAAAATTCCGAATTGACAATTTCAAATTTGTTCAAATGAATCAAACTTTTTAAACATTTTTCAAGAACATTTGAAGCCGATTTCGTAATGTTGTTCAAAAATGAAAAAAATCTAGTTACTTGATGTTACAGAAAGGAACGTGTATTTTTTTCAAAAACGTACGTAAAGAAAAAATTTCAAAAAGTTCTACCTTAAGGAAAAATTCCCAGGATTTCACAATTCGATATTTTTTTCAACCATCGATTTTTAAAAGGGGCAAATTTGTAACGTCTAACCGGTCCACGGTCCAACCGTTGAATATAGCGTAGGTAGTATTATTATATGAAGCCTCGCATCATACTTTCAATTCTATAAAAACGTAGGTATGTAGATGTACCATTTAAGTTGATAAGAAATCCTTTCATTTAACTTAGCAGGAACATATAAAAAAAATTTCGGGTCATTTTGAACAGGAAATTAAAAAATACATCACGTAGATAAAGTATCGCTATTTCCTTGATCGTAGTTTAAAATTTTCATCCTAAAATTTATTTGAAAACTTTTCAGAAATCCACTGCGTTTAGAGTACTGCGGGGCAAGACGACGCACTAAAAGTTTAAAAATCTGTCAAAAATCGAATTTTCGACATTTTGGGGAGGTTTTTGTTTTAGACACTACTTTGATCCTTTGTCTTCATTAATTTAACAAGAAAAAAAATATTTGATCATAAAAAGTTAATTAAAAATTAATTCTCCCAAAGAGACCTTGATTAGTACTCTTGCCCCATAGGAGGGGGCAAGAGTCCTAAGTGTGGGGCAAGAGTACTGCCATTTAACTTAATGTTAAGTTGGATACCTAAAGTGTGGGGCAAGAGTACTACCATAACATCTTATGTTACTGATTATGTAATTTTATTTCGTTTTAAAGTTTTTATGCGAATAAATTGATCAAAACTTTACTTTGGCAAAGAAAATACATAATAACAAGAAGTTTGTTTACAGTTTGAAAGGTGTAGTACTCTTGCCCCCACCCCCGGTTTTTTCCTTAAAATTAATTTTTCTCGAATAATTTAATACATAGAAACGATTTCTTATATATATTTCGATAGCTTACCTCACCATCTTCCTCAACATGCTATATACTCCTCTGATTCACAATTTTTTACCACCCCAACATCAAAAAAACTGTAGGGCAAAAATCGCATTTTTTTGGCAAAAAGTTTTCAATAGCTCACAGATTAAAAACTACTGGACCAATTCGGATGATTTTTTCAAGGTTTTGTCAGTGCAAGGTACATTTCAAAAAAATAAAAACTTCACCAACCCTGCATTACCAAAATCTGAGATATCAGAGATCGGACTCTTGCCCCACTGCGTCGTCTTGCCCCGCGGTACCTCTAATTTATTTTGAAAAATTCGAATTCCAAGTGACTAGAAAACTATAAAACAGATCATTAATTTTAATTTTAATCTACAATGTGTAGCATTTTTTTTCGATTTAGGTATTTACGTATTGAATAATCATTGGAATACTTACCTACGTTTTATAATTTTTTTTTTTAAATTTCACTAGTGAAAAATTTGAAATTGAAAGAAAATGTGTGCATTATTAACACGAGTTTCAAATTTTAAAAGTTCCGTGATCTTTTTTAAAATTGCCAAAACATGAATTTTTACGGCAGTTTTTAAAAAAATTGAATTCATATGAAATTTTTGAAGCAAACGTAGATTGTTGATGAGCCTGCAGTTTTTCTTATTTTTTCAATGAAATAGATTTTTAAAAGAAAAAAATTCACTCGAATTTTGAATGTTCTAGGTAAATTTTTCCTATTCACGTAGGTATTGAAAAATCATTAGAACTGGACTTTTTTTTTCAATTCACTTTTCTTGTGAAAATTCTTAATCAAAAGAAAACTAATTTGATTTAAGTTTTGAAATTGACATTTTCACAATAGGTAATCGATTTCCAGAAGAAAAAGTGACAATTTATGATTATTCTGAACCAAAAAAGATCATTAGATTTTGTTTTCGTTTATGAAGTAATTTTTTTTTGATTAGCATAATACCTACTTAAATTGATTTTCTTCCTCGGCTCCAAAGTCTGACGTCACAAAATGCTTATGAAGCCGGGAGTAGGTAGTAGGTTACTAGTAATGAGACATTGTAGAGGTTGTGATGACTATTTTCGAAAACTTTTTCAATTACAACAATCGAGTTTCAAAGAAAATTACTAGGAATTTTCCCCCATAATTTAATAACTTCTATTCAAATTTCAAAACTCTGGGAAGTTTAACGCAATTTTAAACTTTTTTCACCTTTACAAATACCCACTGTGACGCGTCAAGACTTTGAAGCCGAATAAATGGTCAATCCTATCAGGAGCGAAGTTGGAGAAGGGATAGTACATACCTGGAAAAGGGAAACATTTTCTTATTTAATAAAACGCAGAGTTTTCTTAATTTTCTTTCATTTGTGTTACCAGCTTCAAAATGGATAATAGAACAAATCAGTGCAATCCCACGCACACTCCTTCCGGTCCGGGACGCTCGGCAGGCTACCAAGGAACTGGTTCTCGAGGGGATTTAAATAACCATTCCAACCAGGGAAATCCCAACAACTCAAATTACGGTGGCGGTAGAGCCGGCGGAGGCGGCGGTGCTAAAGGTGGAAAAAAGTAATCTTGAAAATGTATAACGATTATGAAGCTTGACAATAAATTTTGATTAAAAATATTTCTCAATTTTTAAAACTTGGTATCCACTACCTTAAAAAACGCCTTTATTGAATTCCAATTCCACGTCAAAAGTTTAGTGAAATTGTAAAAATAGTTCATCGCAGAATTTGTAAATTGATTCAAAATAGGCACAATCGAGTTCTTTTTTATTTGAAACTGTGTAAGTAAATTGTAAAGGTACATGTGTTCATATTCGATCAACGTGTAAATTGATACTGAGTAGGTATAAAATACTAGGTACATAAAAGTAGGTCTAGGTACCTAATCTTAGAATCTGAAGTGTGAGATCTATGTAAAAGAACTGAATAGTTTCAAAACAATAGGTACTATAGGTACGAAAGTAAGGTGAACATTGATGAAAAGGTTATGAAGATAGAAAAGTGAATGTTCATGTTTAAATTTTAAAATTGTAAAACAAATAAAACAACGTGAGGTAATCGAAAATTGGATTAGATATCAAAGTGCAAGCCTACGATATGGTTTCTATGTCGAGTCAATATTTTTCCGGTGATTTAATCAAGTTGAAGAATGGTGAATACCTAATCATATAAGGTAGGTAGCTAGGTACTTATTACTTAATTGATGAAAAAATAGAAGAACAAATCTCCGTTTTACCAAATCTGTTAATTTCAATTCCGGAAAAACAAGAGTCGTGATTATTTTGAAATATGTAGCATAAATCACTTCCTACTTTTATAAAGAAACATTTTAATAATTTCCTTTTGCAAATGTACACTAGGTATTGATAAAGAAGGATTTTGGAAATTTTTAGACAACTGAAAGGGAATTTTTTCACTTCTATGCATATTTTCTGATCAAAGCCCTTATTTTTGGGCACGCTGTATATATATTTAAAATTGATAATCTAAATAGATGAACCAGAATTAAGATCGAAGATCGAACAGTTCTTTTTTAAAAATTCAAGCTATAAATACCCAATTGTAAATACCTATCTAGATGTACAGGTGATGAAAAATTCATGCATATGTATACTATACCAAATGAGGAAAATTTTCAACTCGTAAAACCGAGTGCGTAAAAAATGAATATCGCAGACAAGTAGGTAGGTGTTACAGCAGCTGGAAACGTAAACAGTAAAAAAATTCTTACTACGAAATTTTACTATACGCAATTTGAACCCAAACAACGATATCGTAGAAGTCGCTCGCGCTTTTATCGATTTTCACCTCGTGAAAACTAGGCTAAAGCTCAACCAAAACAACGTTATTCCAGTTTTCGCAAAATAAAAAGGGCAGGGTACAGTACAGTTCGCGCGCTAAATGTCCATACGACGTTGGTTTTCGCCTTCAGTGAGGTTTTTTAAATGATGGTAGATCTAGATGCCGAGCTTACAGAAATAAAAAGTAAGCTGCATGAGCGAACAGGTCACGTATCGGTATTATACGAAGATAGCATTTACGTATGGGGAGGATACAGCGTAAGTATCGAAAACTTTACGAATAATTATTGTTTAGATGTTTTACTTGTTCGAGCAATGTGAATCGCGGTAGTTACTATTTTTAATTTATTTATTAACCATGCGAAATAACGATGCGGGATGTGGACGTTTTAAAATATGATATCTTAGTGGTTATCAGCTTATTATTTCGCTCTATCTAGGTACCTATCTATTTAAACAGTACCATATGTAAAAAATTTCCATGAGGAATGAGAATTGCAAACGGAAGAAGGCGATTAAGTATCGTACAAAAATTACCATCTTATCATCGTTACTACCGCAGTTCGATAAATAAATTTGCGAATTAATCAATTTTTTATCACTAGCATTGTATAACCGGATACGCTTTCAATTTATCATTGAACTAATATTGCAACATGCTCGGTTTTTGATCGTTGTAGGAGACTCCATGGAGAAGTCGACGTCTTCATCAATTTCGATATTATTCACCCAGCGAAGTGATAAGATTAGATTCGTTCTACGGATACTGGTAAGTGTTTCTCAATCACACTTTACATATATCAGTTTCTACAAGCATCATTCGATTCAGCAAAAATAATTAATTTCGTCGTACACTGTACTTAGTAGGTCTATAGATACTAGGTATCTTATTTTTACGTTTTATGACCGTAAAAATTTTTAGCAAACGAAAGAAAAAGCGTCAAAAAGAAGAAAAAACTTACCGAACTTCTTCAAATATCTGCTTTTGTACCTATCTGGGCGCCTGAGCTGCAATTCCAGGATACCCTGAAAATAATAGAAAAAAATTATTATTACCTATTTCCTACTTATTTCAATTAAAAAAGTTAGGTACAAGCATTGTATCAAATATAATTATATCTGCAACAAAATTTGTTCACCAAACTTGTAGGTACATACCTATTTTTAATTCGAGGCAAAGAAAAATAATTTCAATACCTACATGTATACTCGTATGTAAGTAAATATGAAAATTAGAAACGTCATCATCGGAGTATTTTTGGTGTTTGTAAATTTTCAAAAAAAACCACGATGAACGACTAATTTGAGGTCGCTGATCACGAATCCTGTTTCTATTTTGGGTTGTTGAACTTGTTTTCGAATTAACATACAGCCAATTTTCACCCCAAAATATGGCACAAAGCGAATCTAGCACCACTCCTTTGGTCTCATTTCCGGTTTTCCCAGTGAAATAAGATTAGGCTCGAAAACGTTGAAAAATTCATCATTTTTGTCCCACCTCAGTTAAAAGTCATAATTTCGGAATAGAAATTGATTCTTGATCTTCTAGAAACCCCTAAAAAATTCATCATTTTTGTCCCACCTCAGTTAACAGTTATCATTTCGGTACGAAGTCCACATAATTTCAGAATAGAAATTGATTCTTGATCTTCTAGAAACCCCTGCAAAGTTATTTTATTCAACTTTTTTTACCAAAAAAAATTCATTTAAACTCGAAATAATTCTTTTTGTTGGATACTTTTTTGAGCCTCAAGCTTGATACAAATGGTACTCAACGGTCCCCAATTCCAAAATTTAAAACAAAAATAAAATTTATAAGAAATTGAAACTTTTTCCAACATTTTAATATTTCTCTTCAAGAAAAAATTATTAAAAATTGAAAAAATGTCAATATTTTGAATTTTTAATTGAGATTTTCAATTCAGCATAGGTATCCATTTTAATGTGAAAATATGTTACGTAATGAAAAAAATGAATAGAAGGTAGGTACTCTAATGAAATAATGTACGGAGACTGTAAAATTGTTTCAACTTTTTAAAAAGGCTGACAACGTGATTGGAAATGAATTTTTTTTAAATTGAAATTTAGTGTGTTTTCATTTGTTTTTAAAGGAAATTATTCTTAAAATTTTTAGCTGGCTTTTGTGAGGAGATAGAATTTTCATCATTATATGAAATGATATCTTAATCACTTTCGTATTCCTGTTGGTGGACATGGGGAGGTGATGTAGCTGAAATCTTTTTAGTGTTCTGAAAAATACTTGTTGGAACTTGGATAGCCATTTTTTTTACTTTATCTTTCTTACGATTTTTTATTGCCAAGATAGACCATAATTAGGATGTTGAATAAAAAATGTATAGGTATAGGTATGTATCTACTTTTAATAACAGCCACATTGGCCATCATCATATTGTCTCCCCTTATTTCGTGACAAACAAAAATTGAATTTCCATCAAGCAGAAACTACATAGATAAGTAGGTATAGGTACCTAGACCTATACCTTCGATCATGCAGCTTAATAATGAAAAAATGATCTACGTATAAGGTCCATGAGGTACATGTATAATTGTATACCTACCTGCTGCTGTAGTAAAGTACAAAATTATACTTAATTTTGGTTAGTCCTTACTCATTTTCACAATTATCACATTTCAACACCTGGTCGTATTTTTCAGGGAAGTACTTACAACAACAGGTGACATACCAGCAGCAGCAGCAGGATCATGTGCTTTGGAATACAATTCTCATATGTATGTTTTCGGAGGTGAGTGTTGAAGCGATTGATTTAAAAGTATCAACATTTTTTTAAATGTCGATCATTTTTTAAAACAAACTTTTTGGTAATCTCAAAATAAGAAACTAATAAGTAAATTTATTGTTCATATGTTCAGGTTTTGTCCATTCGGTTGCTCACAACATGAACCTACTGTACAGATTGAATTTGAAAACAATGGCTTGGGACTTGATCAAACCAATGGGACTATCTCCTGTACCTTGTGATAAACTTGCCGGATGGGTTCACAATAATAAGTATGCTTCAAGTAGATACCTATTACCTACATAATTTTAATTACAAATTGTGATTGTTTTTTTTGTTTTTCAAAAATCTAATGCGGAGTAGGATAAAAGTTATATATAGAGACTTCAAAAATACTTACTGGTGAAAATCTCACTCTTCTGAATCGAACTTTATTTGTCCCCAATTGTCCTTAAAATTTATGTCTAAAAATTCTTGAAAATTCGACACAACAACTTTTTTGAAAATCGGTACCTATCTACGAAAATTATGAGGAGAAAGAAATACCAAAAATAGGTAAGTAAGTAAGTACATCGAAAAATAACCTTTTCAACCTTTCAGGTGCTCATATTCTTTTTTCGAATTTCGGAAAATTTTTGAAAATTCCGAAATCACTCCATGGTCCTGAAAAATGATTGAAAATTCAGTGTAATCAAGGAAAAACACAAAATTTTTATGAATAGGTACCTTTTCTGTTTCTGACCCCCTGAATCGATTAGAAGTGGTTTCAAGACGTTTTAGAGTCTCCAGAAAATTTTGTAATATTTCAACATTGAAAAAAAAACCTAGGTATTGGTTGGGATCAGTTTTTTGTTGGTACCTATACAGGGTGTCCGGTAAGTAGTCTGTCATACTTTATTTTTGGATACACATAACCGGGTACCATTAAAAAAACCGCTAGATGAACAAGTTGCACATCTTGAAAATTGAAGGGGCAAATGATGTTTCTTAAAAAATCACGTAACATTTTTTTTCAACCATGGAAATGGATAGTACTTTGAAAACTGAATAAATTTTCACTGTATGACTTTTTGCATAACTTGAAAATTGAAGGGGCTATAAAAAATTTCGTTCAAAAAAGTTCTAAAAAAATTAACTAATCAAGGGAATGGATAGTACGTTGAAAAATGAACAAATTTTGTTATGCCTAACATGAAAAATGAAGGGGCTACGGGTTATTCAAAATAAGTGCTCTGCAAAAATTTTTAAATTTTCACAATTTTGGATGACCCGTAGCCCCTTTATTTTTCATGTTAGGCAAAAAGTCTCTATAACAAAATTTGTTCATTTTTCAACGTACTATCCATTCCCTTGATTAGTTAATTTTTTTAGAACTTTTTTGAACGAAATTTTTTATAGCCCCTTCAATTTTCAAGTTATGCAAAAGTCATACAATGAAAAATATTCACCCAAAAATGATCGAAGGGGATTTTCTATACTTCCCTTATTTTTGAAAAAATATGGAACCATTTGTTTTCATTTTGAAGAATCAGGTGTAGGACGGAGGTACATAAAAGTGTAACATCGTCGAAGATGATCTTTTTGGGTAAACATATCCATAGTATTAGGTGAGATTATTTTTTGAAAAAAAATTTCTTCACACTTTTTTTCTTCAAAAAATTGATGCTTTGAAAATATTCTTGTAAAAACAGTTATTAACCGGCCATGCCATAAGTAGTAAGAGGTATCGAACTGGGATTGGATACTACAGGGTGACTGAAAATTACTTCCCCCAAAAAATTTAAAATTTCGGTAAAAAATTATTATTGATGGGGTAATTTTTTTTGGTCATATTCTACTAATATAGATCGTCTTCTAATCTCTGTATAATTTATAACTAGAAAAAATTCAATATTGCGCAATTTTTCCCTTAAACCAGAGCATTAATTCAATAATGCTGAATTAAATCACCTGACTCCAATTTGTGAAGCACTGAAATGCAATCCTCCTTATTTCAAAATTGAACGCACTGTTTTCAGATTAACAGGGTTCAATTCAAGATTTTGAGGAATTCGTCACCTATCCACAGAAATTCCTAGATTTTATTCCACACAATTTTTAAATTTCGTTCGACTAGGTTTAGCTATAGCATTGTAAGCGAAAATCAAATTATTCTTCACAAAAAATTCAAAAATGATTGAGAATTTTTGAAGAGGCCTGTGTTCGAATAGTAATGGACCAAGGATGCTGCCAAAGTTGAAATTTTTTGGATAAGTTAATTAGGGAATTTTTGCTAAGCATTTTTTCACCTGCATCTATTTTTCGGTCACCCTGTAGTAGGTACCAACGTATAGTCCAGCGCGCGAGTAGTTGCTTGCGTCTGGTCTCAGACCCCTTATATGTTTGTCGTATGCAACCACTTGTACATGGAAATACAACGTATAATATTTTTTAAATTTTTAATAAAATCATCAATTGACTATCAAGGATGATAGAAAAAAATTTTGGAAAAAAATGGGGTATACACTTTTTGCCTTTCATCATTTTTGTTAGTTCAAGTACAGTAGAACCCGGATTATCCGACCTCGAATTATCCGACACCCAAATGTCGGTTAATAATTTATTATCCGACATGTCCTAAATTTAGCTCCAAATATATAGGAAAATGTGTTGTAAACGTTGTGCAGCATTGAGAATTGACACAAATGAGATAACTCAGTCAGAGGTACATAGTGGTTAGTATTCTCTCATTTCGAATCAGTGAAAAATCACTGATTAACAGTCAGAATTGCAGCACAGGAAAAATCAGTGAAATTCACTGATTTTCAGTGATTTTTCACTGATTATTCAAAGAATTTCACAGATTTTTCAGTGAATTTCATTAATATCACTGAATTTTCAGTGAATTTTCACTGATTTCCAGTGATTTTCTTTCACTGATTTGTCTTCAGTGAAAAAATTTTCACTGATTTTCTCCTATGCTGCAATTCTGACTGTTTCTCAGTGATTTTCGGTAATTTTCACTGATTTATAATTGAGAGAGTACATAGTTCTACCTAAAAATATGTTTTATTTGCAAATTTCGACGTGATCACGTTAATTTTAGTTTTATACTAGTTTTTTTCCAATATACATATGGGTATCGAATTCTTTTTTTTGATATCAAAAACTCATTTATCCTGTTTTTGATCGGAAAAACTCTACTTTTCGATTATCCGACATTTCAGGTTATCCGACACCTCCTCCGCCCCGATTATGTCGGATAATCCGGGTTCCACTGTACATACCTAGGATAATAGAAAAAAATTGTAAAAAATTTGTGATGTACACTTTTTGCCTAAGTATCTTCACCTTTGCAGGGGTAGCAGCCAGCAGTGATTAATGATTTCAGTCAAACTTTAAAAAAATTAATTTTTGGAAAAATTAAAAATCGTTTCTGCTCTTCAAAAGTGAAGATAGGCAAATAATGTACACCACAAAGTTTTTTGCAATTTTCTTCTATTATCCTAGGTACTTAAACTAACAATTTCAGTAAAATTGAAAAAAATTGAAATTCTGGAAAAATTTTAAATCACTGTAGGTAGTTACTTTAAAAATGAAGATAGACAAAAAGTGTATACCACAATTTTTTTCTATCATCTTTGATGCTTAAATTTACGATTTTATTCAATTTTTAAAAAAATGTGCAAGTGTTTGCTTATCATGAACATATAAGGAGTCTGAGATCAGGTACAAGAAATTTACGGCGTGCCAAGCTATGCGTTGGTAGTCTTGGTACTCCAATCCCGGTTCCATACTACCTATGGCCGGTTAAAAGTGAATACATATTTACACCATTGATATTCTTAGGTTTGAAAATCTCAATCAAAACCATTGTCAGTGAGTTTTTTTTAAATTTTGAACATGGTAATATTTTAAGTGTGATTTAAAAGATTATGGAAAGTGAAATTTTATTAGGTCGTGGACTTTTGATTTCAATACCCAATGTTTACTCCTCTCCTTCTTCATTTGAAAATCAGAAAAATTGGCAAAATGATCGATCTCTGTAATTACCATATCAATGAAAATCGGAATTCTGAAACCCTCTTATTAGATAGGTATTGAATTCAGATTACTTAACATCATTTTGTACTTTAATTTTCATTCAGATTATATTTCTTCGGAGGATTCGGATACCTGCCTGAAAAAGTACCAGAAACCACGAGTATTCATTTTTATCGGGACGATAGCTCTTACGATTCGACCAGACCTCGCGGATGGAATAATCAGCTGTTTTGTTACAACCCATCGACCAATTCTTGGGAGTACCCGGCTACCTATGGCGATGGTCCTTCGCCTCGAGCAGGTCATGCAGCTTCCATAGATGATAATGGCAATGTGTTCATATTCGGTGGTAGATGTGTTACACGTAATAATGAATTGCATATATTGCAAATGACGACGATGAAATGGATATCATCGTAAGTATTCATAAAAATTCAACCTTCTCACTTATCAAATCACGATGCATCGAAGGCAAAATAGAAATTGTTTATTGGATGGAGGAGGGAGAGGGGTTGACCGGCTCCTTTATTATTTTAAAATATAACTAGGTAGGTATACCTATCGTGTTGAAAAAATTTCTCAAATCCACAATCGGGAGAAAAACTCGTCTCATTTTAGCATGAATAATTTTCGATCAATGAACAAGTTTCAATGTTGTAGATAGGTATTAGTTACGTATTATTCCTTTTTAAAAATTATATCTCGTTGACAGGAATACTTCGGTGAAAATCAGCTGCTACTCTAACGAAGGCTACATCGAAGACTATGACAATAAACAGTCGTCCACCGTACCAGCAATACGATTAAACAGCATTGAATACATCAGATTAAACAGACCGGCCAGAAGATCTTGGCATTCTCTAACACACATCGGTAATTCGAGATTTATGCTTTTTGGAGGTCTCGACGAACAAAACAATGTGCGATGTAAGTATTAAAACTTTCGCACTGACATCTTCCTCGTATTACACAGATATATTGATACATTCCAGATGACGTTTGGATATTGACTTTCGATGGTGTAAGTACAGTCACATGGACCGAATTATATATGGCCGAAGCCTGGCCACGATTTTGGCATAAAGCAGAATATATCAAATCCGAGCAAGAAGTTATGGTTGTAGGTGGCCATATTATACATGTGTCGCCACTAAATGATACGTATTCGTCTCCCATTCTAATACAGAATCTACAGGTGAGCTGAATTTTATTTTCAAAGCTCTCCATTCTCATTTTTATTATTGCCGTATAATTTCTAGGTGCAAGCCGATAGTTTACTTTGTTTCAATTTCGGTCCAAAATCCTTAGTAAGGTAAACATAATTTGACCTTCAAACATACAATAGGTAAACCTCTACAAATTCAAATAATTAAATTTTTCACAGATTATGCCTTGATACAGTGGTCGAACATATGCACGAATACTCAGACGACGAACTGAATAGATTACCAGTACAAATAGCAAAAGTTATTTCATTGAAGTACAACCAAAATTTTTAAGTTACCACTGTCATTGTTGTTCTTATTCCTATCTCATTTAATACAAACCTATTTTTAAAATCAAAAATGTATCAGATCTTGAATGGAAAACATTGAAGTAATGAAAACGTGTGTTCAGTAGGTAATAAGTAAAGTATAAGCCTTTTTTTTTTTTCATTACATTATAATTACTTTTAAATTAGTAATTACTCACCAATGTTGAACACCAATATTGTTTGAGGTCGTTTGACTGAAGCTTCCTATTTTTTGTGTAATTTTTTATTTTTAACGTAAATACCTAACGATAATATTTAATTTAGACAATAAATAGTACGTACTCACATAGGTACGTAATTCCTATATTTGATATTTTCAAAACGTACCCACGTGACAGTCTTTATTTTCATTTTTCCCCTCCGAAAATTATGCTATTGCAAACGCTGCTAATTCGTTAAATTCAAACCTCCTAACTGCTTTGAAATTTTTTTCCAATTTATTAATTTTTTCATTTAAAATAATTTATGGGTAGGTAGTCTAGGTACCTATATACAAATTCAACTTGAAAAATAAATCTGTTATCAGAATATAGGTATATTTGTAGGTACACGATAAATGAAGTCTTCCAAAAATAATGTTTCAAAACACAAATTGATTTCAAACTTAACGTTTTGAGTTCAGCTAAAAAATCATACATGGGTAAAATAGGTATAGGTATCTACCTATTTTATTTGAAAAGTGTTTAGTCTAAAAAGGACCATCGAATGGTAGGAACTAGGAACATTCTGTATTCAACAAATTTATCAAATAAGTTTATTTTTAATACCTACTTATTTTATACTTTCCTTTTTATTTTTATTATTGATACTTATTTGAGATATTTTTGATTGTTATACAATTAATTAAAAATTGAAAAAAAAAACCAATTTTGTTGTTATTTCGTGAATTATTACAGTAAGTACTCAAGGTCAAAATTATCACGAAAATGTTATGAAAAATGGCTTCTGAGGGATATTTTAAAGCCAACAATATCAAAAAGAGTCAAAAAACAACAATTAATTTTTTTGAATCACTCTTCAGCTCCCTCAATTTAAAGTCTATCGATAACCTCCTCCCCCTCCACCGTGAAAAATTGAAAAGGTTGAATTTAAAGAATCCATCATAACTGGGTCGTGAGGAAAAACTAAAAAAAGTTGGGTTATAATCTTGCCTTGAAACTAGGAGTCCAAAAAAGTCATGATTAATTTGATTTTTTCGAACCATACTTTTCACTTCCTTCAATTTCAGGATCAGAAAATGCAGATGAACATGTTGCCCATCTTCAAAATTGAAGGGGTAAACGTCTGTCAAAAAGAAAGGCTCGAAACATTTCTTGAATCATGCGGAATTGAGTGGATAGTACCTCATACATAGATACATAGATTGAATGAATTTCCATTCACGATTTCTTACCTAACTTGAAAATTGAAGGGCCAGCAAAAAAATTTCTACAAAAAAATCTAGAAAAAATTAATCAAGAAAATGAATACTAAGTGAGTGATTTTTCTCATTATTTTTACGGATCATTCAAAATAAAGGCTTAAAAAATTTTTAATTTTCTTAACTTTAGATAATCCGTGGCAGTGGTGTCGGGAGCTTTTTTTGGGAGGGTGCAAAGTAAGCACAAAAATTAGGAATAACTGAAGGATTTTCGGGGGATGGGGCAAAAAGGAACATTTTTTTGCACTAATGACTTAAATAATTCATATAATAATTGTAATTTTTTCCATGCCCGAGAAAAGCGAAGGCGAAGTTTTGAAAAAATTAAGGGTTTAATACCCAAAAAATGCATTTTTTTCATGTTTTAATGCTTCGAAAATCCCTATCTGATGCAATTTGGGGAGGGGGAGTGCAAATGATACTTTGCATCTACGCCAGAATTGGCAGGGGGGATGTAATGCATCCCTTGTACTACCGTCCGACGTCACTGACCCGTGGAACTGGTATTATTTTTTAGTTTATGGGTACAAATGTCTTCTTATATATCCCCTTCAATTTAAAAAAATAGATTAAAATCATGGAAATTTGTTTAATTTTTGAAAAGGTACGTACTACGTACTGCCTATTTTCACGATTTAAAAAAAATGTTTCGGTTCTTTTTTTCAACAGACATTTCCCCCTTCAATTTTAAAATTAAGCAACTTGTTCATCTACCAGAATGTACCAAAAACGCACTGAATTTATTCTTACAAGGGAGGTATCCCAACTCAAAGTAAAATTTCGAGCCCAAACAAAAAAAAAATCGAAAAAACATCATAACAGAACCCTGTATCCAAAATTTCAGGTGCTGAATTTCATTTCTCGATGTTTGGCGAATTTTTAAAATTTCAAAATTATTTCCGCCCAGCGAAATATAAAAGTGTGATCTGATCAACGAAAAAGGTTGAAATTTGGTATATACCTACCCGATTTTCGACCTCCCGAATCGATTGGAAGCGGTTTCGAGACATTTCGGAGCCACCAGAAAATTTTGGAATTTTCCAGCACTGAAGAAAAGCCTATAAAAATGGTCAATATGCACTTTAGCATTTATAATCGCAGATTATCCATATTGGTGATCTGTTTGATCGATTAAAACACAATTTTTCAAAATTCGTAACTTTGAGTTCAAATTTGTATTTTTGGACAGTTATAATATGTACCCACAAAAAATAGTAGCCAAGTGTCGTGAAAATTTTATTCGTTTGAAATTTTATGAACGGTTTTATTATAGAGCTCAGATTCGCTCTATTCTGGTCATTGTTACTTTCGCGATCTCGATATCAGATATCGTGATAAAATACTCGACATGTTTCGCCTCTCCGGACTTCTGCTATCCAGGGTCACGGTCGTGACCCCCCCGCCCCACGCGCAGACCGACTAACGACCAGACCTACGAACGAAAACATCTCGAACGTAGTACCCTGTATATTCTGAAATGATTTCGCCTTTGATGTCGGCGTGCCGCCGATTGAAATTACAAGGAAAGCGCTTGGAAAAGTGAAAAAACACAAAAAATAAAAGTTTATTTATTTTTCAAGCGCTTTCGTTTAAGACAAGAACGAGCTTTCTAGGTGAAAGTGGAGTAAAGTTGTGACTTCACATTATTTTGTGATTTTGGTAAAGTGGGTTTTCAATGTAGTTCTTCGTGTGAAGAACTGTGTGGATGAAATTTTGGGGTGAGTTCTGGTGGGGGTGTAGATGGTACAAACGTATGTGAAAATTAAAAATTTAGAAAATTGACCCTTCACCCCCCATTTGGGGCTCTAAAAATTTTCAAAAATGAAAATTGACCCCAAAAACGGGTTTTCTGAGTGAAAATCTATGGGTTGTTGAAAAATTTAGCTCAAACGGACCATTTCTATGGGTTTTAGAGGTTTTTAAAGTTTTTGAAAATGGTGAATAATGACCATTTTCAAACACAGAATATGAAAGAATGGTTTCACTTAGAGCAAAGGCATAGAAAAAAGCACACTGAGACATGTTCAAACAATATATGTTTAAAGTTTCATGTCGATCAAATCTTTCTAAAGCTCTGTAGCTTAACGAACTTACTGGTGTAAAAAGTTCCCCGTTTTTGATCGGGCATTTAAGCGTCCGCTCTCTGATTGGTCGCCTTAATCACGTGCGCGATCTTATCACTCAATTTTTCTCTCCTCTCGTATTTTGTACGTCAAAAATTTGTTTCCATGAATTATTTCAATAATATGCCATTCAATCATGCCCTTTAGTGGAATGATGTACAACTGTGTTTGTTTGTGTTATGTCAATTAAGACGTATGTATTCATTTTCGCATTCTTCAGTGAAGTACGAACAATACTCTGAAATTATCAGTAATACTCATGCAACGAAATGGCTGCTGCCGACGTCGAAAGAGTCAAGGTAGAAGTTTATCAATCTCTGTTGTTCATGTTGTGAAAAGTATTTCGATGGAATTAGCAACTGTGAGTTAACTACCCCGTCAAGTGATAATTTTAGGGAGAGAGGAGGGGAAGGTGTAAAAATGAAGAATTTACTTGAAAGAGGAGAAAACTGTCGACTCATATTCTTAAAAACAGAAAATTTGCTTTTCCATTTGTAACTTCAAATTCAAGTGCATGGGTGAATTTTTCCATTTTTTCTGGAAAACTCTCTGCCAAAAAGTTTATATGGATTTGAACTGGAAGTTACAAATTTTAGAAAATTTTGCTCTAATTAGTCAAATAGTTCACCAAGTAGGTATCTAATTCGCTATTCTAAGTGCTGAAGTTCATATGGATCATTTTTATGAGCTTTTCTCCAGTGCTGGGAAGTTCTAAAATCTTGTGGAAGCTCCTAAACTTATCAAAACCACTTTCAATCGATTCGGGACAGTCGAAAATAGGGTATTACATCAAAGGCTCTGGTGCAATATGGGGGTCATTTGGCCTCAAGTGGAACTTTGTAAAAATTCTTATGCCATTCGATTTGGAGTGGTAAAAGATGATTTTAGAGCGCATGAGCGAATTTTTATCTCACCCCTGGGGGGCTGGGGGCCCAAAATACGCGATTTTCAAGCTAAAACCTTTTAAAAATTCTCCGCGAGTTTTCAACCGATTTTTTTCAAACTTGGCACATAGATAGAGGTACTAGAGGGGAGTGCTCTGAAATTTTTTCAGATTTTTCCGACCACCTTAATGACCTTGAATTTGACTTTGAAAATTTCAAATCGCCCTGGGGAGCACAGCCTTGGTGCTGTCTCAAAAATTTTTTCGAATTAAAATTTCCTAATGTATTTTACACTACTGAGAATTTTTTCAGATTTTTTCAAGTGGTGGAAATTGGTCAAACATTCAAAAAACGGGTGTAATTCATCATTTTTGTTGCTTAAAATCATTGTTTTCCATCAATTTTTCATTTTTTATAGTTTCCTACTAAAAATATTATAATTTACTCGCCGTGCCCCATTTCGACCCTTATTCATTAATTTTTTACAACTATGATGTTTTGAGCGAATTTAATGCTTACACCATTGCAGTAGTTCAATGTAGTCCCTGCGGTTAGTTCAGGCATACTGCACTTTTTGAACTCGAGTTGAAACGTGGTTTTTTAATTAGTGTGTGACCCATAAGGAAATTTTTAAGAAGTAAAGTCATTAAAAATTTCTCTTATGGGATGAGCGTGGGGGAGTTTTAGGAGTGGGATAACCCCGATTTTTCCACAAACAAGGGTCGGGGTAAGCTTGGTGTCATTTTCATTTAATTCGACCCTCTTGAACTTTAATCTACGATTAGTTTTCCGATCAAAAGCGTAGAACTCGCTTAATCGTACAATTTGTGTCGCGAAAAGTGGCCGATTTTTAGAAAAAAGAAATAAAATTGCGATTGTTTTCATTAGAATTTGAAACCAGTTTGAAATAGAATCCAAACCTTCTGAATTCGAATTTGTTACTGGTTTCCAAATAGAAAGTGAAATACCTTCTTGATTGTCGATTTTTGGTGGCGAAAAACTGTAGATTTTCGCTAAAGTCGACTCGAATTCGCAATTTCTCATTTTCTCAACGAAATATGTACCTGGAACTGATCCTTTTTTCAAAACCAACACAAAATTGTCATTTTCAGTTTTTTCAAACCGATCCAAGGCTTCTTAAAGTAGGGAGTTTTTCAAGAAAAAATTAACTCAACTCCCTGGCGCAGCATGTGACTAAAAATTTTTTCAGAGCATTTTCAACTTTTCAATTACTACATTCTTGAGTTTAAACGAGATTGGAGCATTTTTTTGGTATATAGTCAGGTCTCAATCGTACATTCGCGCGCTAATCCTGTTAAAATTGATTTTATGATTGATTCTTGTTCTGGACACTAAAACAAAGAAAATAAGCCCGTATGCCCTTTTTATCCCCTCCTCATTTCCCCAGGGTCCACCCCTCCCCAACATTTCAAATTCAAACGCGCGTATCGTCTTATCTATGGGTCGTAGTGAAAAAATTTTTCAACAGAAGTTGTTCCTCAGCACCTAATGTACATTTTCATTTCTCATCAAAGTCCATTTTGGAGCAACTCCTCCCTCCCAAATTTGGAAACCAAACATAAGTTTTTGAGGAAACCCTCAAAATCACGTTTTCTTCATTTTAAACGAATAGTTTCGAAGATATGACAAAATTTGTAATCATAAAAAGTATTCAGAATTGAATTTCCTTTCCAATGAGCTCTATCACGACCATTTTCACCAACTTTTTCCGACAAAGTAGACCTCTCCCCCTTCATCGTTTTCACAAAAGTTGGACCCACGAACAAAATTTGCTCCAAAATGAATCCCGATAATAATGAAATTATGCATTAGATATCGAAGAACAAAAATCGTTCAATTTTTTTTCGTGGGTCAAAATTTGAGAAAAGGGGGAGGGGGAGAGAATCGGGGTTAACCCTCTCCTGAAACTCCCCCACGCTCATCCCATAAGAGAAATTTTTAATGACTTTACTTCTTAAAAATTTCCTTATGGGTCACACACTAATATAAAAACCACGTTTCAACTCGAGTTCAAAAAGTGCAGTATGCCTGAACTAACCACAGGGACTACATTGAACTACTGCAATGGTGTAAGCATTAAATTCGCTCAAAACATCATAGTTGTAAGAAATTAATGAATAAGGGTCGAAATGGGGCACGGCGAGTAAATTATAATATTTTTAGTAGGAAACTATAAAAAATGAAAAATTGATGGAAAACAATGATTTTAAGCAACAAAAATGATGAATTACACCCGTTTTTTGAATGTTTGACCAATTTCCACCACTTGAAAAAATCTGAAAAAATTCTCAGGAGTGTAAAATACATTAGGAAATTTTAATTCGAAAAAATTTTTGAGACAGCACCAAGGCTGTGCTCCCCAAGGCGATTTGAAATTTTCAAAGTCAAATTCAAGGTCATTAAGGTGGTCGGAAAAATGTGAAAAAATTTCAGAGCACTCCCCTCTAGTACCTCTATCTATGTGCCAAGTTTGAAAAAAATCGGTTGAAAACTCGCGGAGAGAGAATTTTTAAAAGGTTTTAGCTTGAAAATCGCGTATTTTGGGCCCCCAGCCCCCCAGGGGTGAGATGAAAATTCGCTCATGCGCTCTAAAATCGTCTTTTACCACTCCAAATCGAATGGCATAAGAATTTTTACAAAGTTCCACTTGAGGCCAAATGACCCCCATATTGCACCAGAGCCTTTTAGCTTTTTTCGTTGATTGGATCATTAAAACTTTGCATAGTGATGTGATTATTTTGAAATTTCGAAAATTCAACAAAACTCGAGAAATAAACTTTATCATTTGGAATTTTGGATATGGGGTTTTTTATGTTTCAACTAAGAATTTTACTTCGAGTTGAGATATCTCCTCTTGTAAGTAGCATCTTGCAAATGAGATCTAAATTTTTCATTTTTACGGTAATTTTATGTCTTTAGACATGACTATTTTGAAATATATATGTAGTTACCCCATTTAAATTTCGGAGCGAGGCTGAAAATAACTTTTTACAGAAATAGTAATATCTTTATGGTTTTAACTTTTAAGGGAGAAAATTGTCATATTTTGCACTTTTGCAAGGCCATGAGATAATTTTGAATTTTAAAAAATTCGCCAAAATTTGTGAAATGAACTCGAGTAGGGGAAGGGAGGAGGTTTTAAACGAAATTCGGTATGACCAACTGAGACTACTTTTTGGCTGGCTGATGATTTTAAATTAAAGTAGTACATCACTGAAAACAGATTAACTAGTACTATCTACAAGTTTGAGAAGTGATAACAAATTTGGTGTTTTTTTGGGGGAGGGTGATTTCTTGTTAAAACGCAGTTTTTTGTTTTGGTCTCACCCCCGCTCAATCAAAACTCCTCCTCTAGAAATGGGAGCGAAGAGCATTTTTCTCCCTATGGGACCCAAAGTTATGGAAGAGGGCTCAATGGATTCAGGTTGATGCGCTGATCATGGATCAATCATTACCTTGCCTTTAAATCAATTTGTATGACTGTGAAAACTATCGTTCCAAACCTTCAACTATATCGCGTTCCGATCCTCCACCCGTTCAAAACCTCTCCCTCTCAAAATTGGCGTGGGGGGTGCAAATCCCCCCATTGGGGCCCCAAATTTTGGGGACGGGCTCATTAGATTCGGGACGATGTACTGATCAAGGATCAATCACTACCTCATCCCGAAATCAACTTGTGTGACTGTAAGAGCCATCGTTCCGAACCTCCCCCCTTCCCCTACCCGAAATTTATTTTTGGGCCAATTTAATCATGATTTAATCGGACACACTGTCTCAATACTACGTTCTCAATTTTTACGATATTTTGAACCATTTTCTCAATATTTTGAATAAAGTTTTGGAAAACAAATTCAAAATAATTTTGATAAGACTGCTTTATGCTTATTTAACGACTTCGCTGAAACAAAATTGGTATAGGAAACCAATGTTTCCTTGTAAGAGTTATTAATCTATATTTTGGGTTTCTATCCCAAAATCACATTGTTTTGAGGTATTCATTATGTTTCATCATGTCTAAAATAATTCTTTCTATTCCTTTCTCTTCCTAAATTACATAATTTTTAATTTTTACCTTCTCGTTGGAATTTTTTTTGGGGTCCCCAATCCAGGAATGGTGGTACAAAAACCTCTACTACGACCTACCAATGGTTTATAGAGGGTGGTAAGTGGAGGAGAGGCTAACAATCATTTAGCAGTAGTCATTATACAAAAATATACGATGCATATAAAATTACAATCAACGAGTAGTTTCTCGGCATGCAGATCATGGTATTTACACAAATACAAAATATAAGTTAGGTATATTTACATATTTTTATTGGGGGGGGGGGGGATTGTGAACGGATTATAAACAATTTATTTATTTTTAGCGGAATTTAATTGAGGGATTTTTATGGGGTGGTGGCATCAAATTTGGAGGTAAAAAATTTTTTTATTGAGATAATATGTAGAAGTGAAAATTAAAAAAGGAGGTGATGTGTGGTTTCATTTTCAGTTTGACATCTGCATAATGGAGATTCAATTTTATCTATGGAGTATAAGAAATTTTGAAAGTTTCCGTGACCAGTGAATATTTGTTTTCGATCAAAAATTTTCCTCAGAAAAATCCGGCAATATAATGATACGATTAGCTGCAACGTAACAGCAGTGTTCTTTTCTACGTTTTTCTCTTTCGTAGAAGACGTACACATAGGTGGTTGTCGATTTCAAAGATGTAATATAATGCGGTTGTTAAAGGCGTACGCAAATTTTTATTCATCTCCAAAAATCTGTGGTACATATATCGCGCAGAGAATTTCTATAAATCCACTTTGCGAACGATTACGCCGAACGAAGAGAGCTTTGTATTAGAGGAATATTTTTTTCCTTGCCTTTTTTTTTTCCTCCTCGACTCCGTCACGAATAACAAATGATACGTTCATTTTGATATTTCACGTTTTCAACGCACGCTTCGTCGAATTTTTGTAATTTACGAGTAAAATATATACCTAGATTAGAGATGTACCTTTTCAGTGAAAAGTGTTTTTGATGAAATGAAAAGTGAAAAGTGGTTGAAAAGTGTGAAAAGTGTGAAAAGTGCGCCTTGTGACATATCGTTTTAAAGGGCTTACTGAGAGGATCTCAATGGTATAGTTACCTTCGTTGAAAAGTGCTTTTTTAAAATAATCCATTAAAATTCATTTTTTGCACTGTTTTTCTAAGAAAATAAGGAAAACTTAGCATTACAAATAAGTTTTTTTTTTCAAAAAAGTCATTTTTGAACCAATTGGTCAAAATTAAAAAAACGACCATACACTCAGACTCGTCTCAACAAGATGAATTCACTGGTTTCCTATTTTTAAATTTTGATCGATTTTTGACCGAGTTACAGGCGTTTTTCAGGTTTTTCTGTGTTGGCCAAAAACTTTTAATTTGTACCAATTAATTGTTCAAAATCAAAAAAATACCACTTATGTATTCGGATTTGAATTTGTCTCCACAAGACAAATCCAATGATGTCCTTGATTTTGAATTTTTTATAATTTGTAACCATACCTTGTTTTCTACCACCGAAATTGATTGAAAACAGTATTGAGACGTTTTGGAGCCTTCAGAAATTTTTTGAATTTTCTATCACTGTAGAAAAGCCCATAAAAATAGCCCCAAGTTACAGGCGTTTTTCTGCATGATTTCTGAGTTGCATCATCCATCAACGTGGAAGTGAATATTTTGAATTAAATTAAAAATTTAAAACCGGAAGACTTAAACTATTGAAAGAACATTTTTGACTGCTATATGTTAGATTTTAGTGAGAAATGGAAAACTGATCACAAGTTGCTATAATAGTGTTAGTAAGTATACCATTGTGACCAGCGACAAAAACTACTGCCAATCGATATGCCACATGACTTTTGCAGGAGTGAAAAGTACTTTTCAAAAAAATTTACTTTTCAGTGAAAAGTAAGTGAAAAGAAAAGTACTTTTCAACGTCTCACTTTTCAAGGCACATCTCTAACCTAGATCGTTCTCGGATGAAATGGCATAGAAAATACTGCCTAAAGGTATCGTACTCGTATAATATGACGCCGTAGCACGTTTATGTTACGTGTGTATACCTACTATTTTCCGAATCGAAGGGAACGGTTTGTGTTAATGAATCGCGCGTCGCACACGTGTCCGGTGTCCGTCGGTGTTATGTAGGTGGTAAAATATGTGTAAATTAGAGAGCATATGTAACGAAAGGGGTAGAAACGGATAGACCGAGGTATGGCCATAGCTGCGGTTATTTCCAGAAGAGATTATAAAGGTTTTAGCCGGATTGAGAGGAATTGGAATTTATACGACGTAATTTATTGCAAACACGACGATTTTTCGAAGGATTACGCGGTACGAAAATACGTTCGCGAAGAACGAAATGAGAATTGTTCGGGGTTTTCGAGTATAAAAAGTCAAATTTCTTATTGAGCTGAAATACGTTGGTATTTGTTTTTAATGTGAAAATACGTACGGTCGGATTTGGAATGATTTCGAGTGCGAAAGCGATTCGCTAGCGAATGAGGATGAAAGGTTTTGAAAGAAATGAAATGATCGTTTTAAATTTTTGACGGTGAGTCCACTTTCTTAAAAACCTGAAAAAGTCAGGAAAGTTTGAAACTTTCGCTGGAATTTTGAATTTTTTTTTGAACACGTATTTTTTGATAAAATATTATACCGAGAAAGGAATACCATGATGTCCTTTATCATGATTTTGAAAAAAAGGACGGAGAGCGTACACAGACGAATTTTCAACTTTCAGGTATTTTTTGCATAAATTTTCTCTCTCGCTTCGTTCAGGCTCATCACATAGGTATACCTCACCAAAATGATTAAGATTTTATTACTTATCGATTTTTGATTTACTGGAACGAACCGAAAAGATTGCTGGCACTTTCATGGAATTTATAAACTTGAGGTTCCTTGGGGGGGGGGCGCCTAATACAAACTGAGAAGAAATTTTTGAATTTTCAACCCGGAAAAATGATTTCGTAGACACTTTGGCATCGTTTCCGATTTTTTTCGGTATTGAAAGCATAAGCGCACCTAAAAATGAGGCTGAGAATTCGAGAAAAAATAGAAAAGGATGTCAAATTTTAATGAAAAAATTGAGTAACCTGATATTTTAGTGGCGCTGACGTAAATGGAAGTATTTTCATTAGGTTGATAATACATAATAAACAGATTTAATTGGAAAATTGCGGATTTTTTTGGCACAAACAATTAGTACACTCCCTAAGTCTGAAAATTGACGAATTTTAGGCTACTATCGTTATTTGGCAATGAAAGAAATCATAAAAAAAAAATCGATCATTATGGAGCCCTTTCTGTAAAAATTAGGAAAATACGTTATTTTTTGCAGCTTGATGGCCTCACGGAAAAAACTCCAAGATAAATAAATAAAAAGTGTCAAAAAAATGATTCAAAAAAATAATACATTTTACCCAAAAAAGTAAATTTTATTCGGGAAAAAAATAAATTTTATTCAAAAAAATAATAACAGGTTCCCATTCGCAAAATTGATAGAATTTATTCAAAAAATAATAATAATATTTATCATGACAAAGTTTATAAGAAAAAGGGGATATGTTGCCAACAAAAGGAGAGGCCAAAAAGATTTCAATTTTGTGCTACCTAGGTAAGATAGTAGGGGGAAATGACTTATTAAAAAAATGAAAAAAGTACAAACCTGGCTTCTTCGAGTCCATTGATTTAATTCTCTTGACGTTGAAGTTTCACTAAAAATTGCTATAATTACGTTTATTGTCATATCACTTGTATTAACTCGAAATTGAATTTTTCTCTTGAAAAACATTAGTATTTGCTGTCAATAATATTTATTTCTAATATTTGATTTAATAGGTATTATATCCATCAAGAGTAGGTAGTAATAAAATTGGTGTCAATAATAATATTCATTTCTTAAGAGTTTGTTGCCCATTATATTCATTTCTCAAAATATTTTATGTCAATTATTTTCCATCAAGAGTAGTAATTGCTGTCTATTATATTCATTTCTCAGTTAAGTAAAATTTTGGAAATCGACAAGACTCATTGTTGATTTAGAGCAAGTCTGGCATCAATCATGCGTGCGGCGCCGGTGCAAACATAAGACTCCACTTCCGTCACGAATGTTAGTCGTGTTGTTAAAGCAACGTTCCAAGGAGCCTTCCTGCTACCCAGACTGACCGCTTGATTGATGCCAAAATGCTCAATTTTGTTCTCCAAACCTTCCAAAAATCATCAGCCGAAATGGATTACATGGAACACCTACATTTATACTGCTGAAGGAATGGATCAGAGTGAGGAGAACAAATATCTGCTACCCGTCGTGCAATTTTTTTGCAATTTGCGACAAAATGCAATATGTCACAAATTGCATTCTGTCGCACTTTTGTCGCAAAATATTTCGTGACAATTTGCGACAGAATGCCACAGAATGCGACAGAATGCAACCATCTGCGGCAGACCACGAGTTTAAACAATCTATGAAACATACTCGTGGAAAGGACAATCATAAATACGATTTTTATATTCAATAGATAACATCAACAGTCGTTCGAAAAAAATATGTTGATATTGTTAACCAACCGTTTGTCATTGGTTCTGACTTCTGATTGGCTTTGAATTCCTACTTAATTATCTACCTAGTTGAATTTTTTTCATTTTTCATGGAATTTGGCAACCAACGATTTTTTTTCGATGCCCAAGTATTTGGTTGCATTTTATCGCATTCTGTCGCATTCTGTCGCATTTCACATTCTGTCACACAATGTTCAAAGTAGTTTTGCGACCAAATGCGACAAAATGCAACCGAATGCGACAAAATGCGACTGGTATGTCACAAATTGCAAAAGTGTCGCAAAACTAGCAGAAATATCGCATTTTTTCGACATTTATTTTGCTACAGAATGCAACTGTTGCAAAAGATTTGCACGACGGGTAGTACTCCACAAATAACATTAAAAATTCTTGATATTCTCTTTGTCGCCAATGGTAAACATGCAAGTACCATTCCATAAATAAATACAACACAATACAATTTTTATTTTTGCAAAATACATGGCTAATTGTTTCCTATGTCATTCTACGTAAAAATATTCAATAGGTACTGAGAATTGTTTTCAGTATTTTCTTTTAAGGAGGTCATATCAATTTTTTACACCACCAAAAGAATTCTCCTTCAAATTTAAAATTAATAGTAAAAAAGTTCAAATCTTTGAGTCGATTTTAACCCTCTGCATGGCCTAGGATAGATCTGACAAATTTGAAGAACTTACGACTAAATTTAACATTTGTTTAATAGGTAATATAAAATCATATTTGTTCATATCTGATCAAAATCTGGTCCTAATACTAAATGGCATACTTTAATGCTCGCTGACAAAGTGTTGTGTAAAACAAAATATTATAACAATTTTTCCGCATTTCCTGCTTGAACCATCAGTGCACCTAAAGTGACCACACGTCAACTTTTTCAATTTGTAAAGCTGAATTTTCGTTGTTCCATGTGTTTCTCCATTGATCTCTTCTTTGCCAAAAATTCAACATTGCCTGTAATAATTCACCAAAAAAAATGATTTGTTTGTTTATACTGGATTAAGGTCACTCCACCTCAATTTTTAGCCAATTTTTATCCGATTTCGCTAAAAATAATAATGCTTTATTATAGAAAATTCTTTCAAAAATCATGTCATTTTTCGGATTATCCCGCTAAACTGAATTTTTTAAATATTTTGTCATTGCTACTGTAGTAACATTCACCGCCTCCCCATCACCTGTTCCCCGTTCAAAAATCACATCGCTGCAAGACTCCAATGTTGAGTACTTCCGACTAAAATTGAAAAAAATGGGGAAAAGAAACCATTTTTCTTTTCCATTAAGGATCAGAAGAATTGTGGCGGGTTTTCAATTTTTATTTTTTTTTTTGAAAAAAGTCGAAGGACATAAGGTAAAAAACTAACAAAATTGAAATGGAATGATTTCTAATTTTTTTTTTCTTGATTTACCTTTGGGGAAGTATTGGACCATGGTTTTTGCGGATTCGACGTGCAAGTATCTGGAAAATTTAATGAACCACCGACTGACAATCCCAAAGTAATGTAAAACTGTCATAGGAAAAAGAAGTATTAGAATTTTTTAAAATTAAATTCTAATTTTGAAGCGGTTTAATTATGTACTTACTTCTTTATCGAAAGGAGCCAATTTATTCGCCGTCCTATTGTATGTATATTCGCCTTCTTTTGGTAATCCAACAATATCACGAATTGTTTGCCCAGATTCTGGTTGTATTGCGCCTAATTCTTCACCATCCACTTGGAATGAAATTTTATCTGTAAAAATTGGAAAATTTGAGATTCACAAAATTTTTATGATTTTACAGAATAGCCCAGTCATTTTAGCTCTGAACCTCCAAAAAATTCTTGCGCGTCTGAATTTCACAATATTTGTGTAGAATGACCTCCTAAACAACATACTAACTCTTGCACCCCCAACTGGTCGGCACCCTCTGTAAAAGGGTAAAAACAAGGGCCGGCGATTATAATCGATTAATCGATTATTTTTTTCTTTAAAATTGGCCAAAATTCTTAATCGTTTAATCGGCCGATTATTTTTAATCGTCTAATCGACCGATTATTTTTAATTGATTATTCGGCCGATTATTTTTAATCGTCTAATCGGTCGTTTTTTTGAAAGTGGAAAAAGTACCTCAAAAAGCACGCATTTTTGAATGAGTCATCAAATTTCTCTTTTTTAGGAACATTAGTCGACAGATTTTTCATTTTCAACTCTGAGATTTCTGTCCAAACTGAAGATTTTTACATGAAACAAGGAACTGAAATTGGATTGCATATTTTTAGTCGCAGTAGGGGGAGGGGGCGATGGGTAAATTAATTGGTCGATTTGAGAAAATCGGACGATAATTTTTAATCGATTAATCGGGCGATTATTCTTAATCGATTAATCGACGCCCGATTAATCGATTATTTTTGTAATCGATTAATCGATTTTAATTTCTGTAATCGCCAGGCCTAGTAAAAACCACCCCAAAACCAGTAAAATCGTTGACATTTTTTGATTAAAACGTTTATTTCGGCCAAAAACGCGAAAAACTAGTTTTGGTGTGGTTAAACCCTCTCGGAGAGGATGCCGACTATGGGGGGGGGGGTATGTTATTTAGGAGGTCATTCTATACAATTAATGTGAAATTCAGACGCACAAGAATTTTTTGGAGGTTCAGAGCTAAAATGACTGGGCTATAAATTTCTCGTGAAATATTTTACCTTTATTCCAAGTAACGGTATAATTATGGAATTCGTTGGTCCAACTCATGGGAGCAATTTTATAAAATACTTTTTTTTTTACGTTAAATTCAGGACCCATGTAGATTCCCATTTCTAAACGTTTATGGCCATAATCACTATTGGAACATTGGAATCGACTGTTTCCTCGTGACATTGCAATACGAATTTGACCAGATTGGTAGTTTTCTCCGTATTCATTTTTTTGAGGCATGAGCCAGATTTCTGAATGAGAAAATACATAATTTAGTTATAAATGATCTTCGTTAATAATTCTTTCATTGGATGATATTTGGTTATGTAAGTTTACCAGGGACTATCCAGTCACCGATGGGGAGTTTGGCTCGAATTTTGATTTTTCCATTTTTGAAAGAAAAACTATTTTTGGTGGTCAGTTGTGCAGATAGGACAGGAGGAAGGATGTAATAATGTATTGCTTTTTTGGTACATTCAGCGCCTCCAGGTTCCCCTGTACAACTATTCAAGAAAAAAATTTATGTTCATAGATTTTTTGATTAAATTAATAGGTACCTACCTACCTAATTAGGTATGTTAAATTCTATAGGTTTTTACTTTTTCAATGTAACAGCGCCTCCTACAAAATTTTCAGATTGAATTTTAGGTTTAATGAATAATTTGCCTTGTTTAACATAAACCACTTCATCAGATCGATCATAGGTTACAAATTCGTAATCAGGTTCTTGAGGCATTTTAATAGTATAAGACCAAACAGATGTATCCAGAATGTTGAAGGTGCCTGAAAAAATATGCTTGTCTGCAGGCTTCAGTGGCTCTGGTTCTTCATAAACAGTGGTCACCGAGGTACGATATACTTTCATGCGAAATTCAGATCCCCCACATGTCTCAAGTGGATCACCCGGGCACTTGATACCACATTTGTCTTCTTTTTCGGGTATTAGTGTGTTTGGGAAAGTGTTTCCACAGTGGCAATTCCAACTATAAAATATCGTATGTTTGTTCAAATTATGGCCATTGGTTATTATAATATATATATAATATATGGGTCGAAAATAAAATACCATTTCCATTGATTCGCATACTTACCCTTCATGAACAGCAGAATACAAGTAGCCCAGCATGTCACACTGCATTAGACATTTTCTTGGAGTTAATGTCTTCACTGTGTAGAATACTTTTTTATTCAATACCGTATCGTCAACTTTGTAACACCCTTTGTAGCTCTGAACTGCATCTAACCCTTTAAGTCCTGTTGCAAAAATAAGTGATGTGAATTCGTCCAGGCATCCGAATTTCGGATCTCTATCTGATATATATTCTGATGAAGGGATCTCATCGCCACAGAGACAAGCTTTCCTGACAAAAATGCATGAAGAATTTAAAAAACAATGAAATATAAATTGAAGAGATGATCAATTATTCATACTGCGAAGTCAATTCAAAAAGTTCGAAGCCAGAATTCAAGCAATGCTTGTGACAAATAGTTGGAGACAGATTATCGATCTGCGTCTTAGGTCCATTGAAAACACTTTTATCTGTTAGATACCCGTAACAGGCTATAAAGGAATACTGGACGTAGGCTTGAGGATCTATAACAAAAATTTGATCAAATTAAGGTGAATAAGAATACATCGTGCCTATATTACTTAACACGTGAGACTCGTGCGCGAACATCAAGTAGCTCGCCTGTGGTTCGCGCTGCAAACTTCACACTCATTGGTATTCGCGTACTTGTCCCACTTGTGTATTTTACTTGATTATGGTTAATAGTGTATCAGTGCCACACTGTTCCAAAGAGTTTTTACTTAATAACAAAAATTGAAATCAAAAAAAAATTGAAACAAATTAGATCTTAACGTTGATAACAAAATTAACGAAGTGGTAGAACCGAAAGAACGTATGTAAGTTTAAATTCAAAACGATGATTTTTCACAAGCTCGTATAACGTGACGGTAATGTGACTTTTACAATTTTAGGAGCTTACCAAGGAATACTTAGAATTTTTTTGTAGGATTTTGGAAAGTTGAAAACAATTTTGGGTGACACCTATATAGCGTGATATAACTCAGGTGACTCCAACGCAATGTGTGACTCCAACTTAACTTCGAATGATATCTGTGTGGCGTACTTTTATTTATTTTTTTAAATTACAGTGCAGCGGTGGAAATTAAAACATTACATTCTCCCAATTATTTTTTCAATTGTAAAAAATTGGGTACAAACATTTTAAATTTCTTCAATTTACACCAGTCGAATCAATTTTTTAAAAGAATACCTACCCCATTAGTCCAGTAAATCTAGACATTAGTACGGCAAAAATTCCGATCAAAGATTTTTTAGCGCATTATGTAAGGAAGACATCCATAAACAATATACTAAAAGCCCCCATCGATTGGGCGTAAGCGAGATCCAGGGGGGCAAACCCCTCAAAAAGCGTTTTTTTCCAATTATCTCTGAAAATTTGAGTTTTAGGGGGAAAATAGCTTAGTACATTTTTGTAGTAGACTTCATTTGCTACAACTTTGCTCCCATACAGGTGTGGCTAGGAGGAGTCCTTAAAGAAAGAGGTTTTAGGGGACACATTGTAATAACTACAGTACACAATGAAAGTTGACATTATGAACTGCACTGAGGGTGTACAAAGGTGTTTAATCAAAATAAAAGCTTCATGTCTCCAAATCGTGTCCCCTACTTCGTCTCACCCCCTCATATAACAGTTTTTTCGAGTTATCTTTGCAAATAACAGTTCTAGGGGGATAATAGTGTAGTATAATTTTGTTGTACACTCAATTTGCTACAACTTTACTCTAATATACATTTTTTCGTAGGAGTCATAGGTGTGGCCGGGGAGGAGTCCTTAGGGTAAGGGGTTCAAATTGAATACAAATTTTAAAAACATGATCTAGGGTACATATTTTTGACAAAAATTGATCGACCTGTGTATAATTTAAAATTTTTTTAACGATTATTAAAGGGAGAGGGTGTTGAAAAAATATTGATTCGGCATGGGTTATTCTTTTAAAAAAAATTGATTTTACTTGTGCAAGTTGTAAAAATTTGAAATATTTGTACATCGTACTTGATTTATTCTTTTTTTAAATACCCTCTCCCATTAATTAAAAATTCGAACAATTCTATTAAATTTGAACCCCAGAATTTTTTTGAATGTCCACTCCCTTAACAAGACGGGGTTTCCCGGGGGGGCGTACATTTCTTAACCGCTTTAAATACCTATAATATTATGTAATCAAAAATCACGTACTTACACATTCATCTCTTCCTAATTGTACCGAGTAAGTATTCACGATACCCCGGCTAGTCAAAAATATTATTTTAAGTGATAAAAAAATTGTTCAGCTTAATTTTGAGGTATTTGAATGAACAATCTGAATTCAGAAGAAATTCAAATCGTACCACTTTAGAGGTACCTGAAGTTCCCAGCGAGTGGTACTACCAAAAAGAAGAAAAATCCTTTTTTTTTTCAAAAATTATTTCACTTTGTCACATTTTATAAAAAAATTTTCTATCGAAATTAAACTCCTACACTAATTTTTTTGATTTACTCTAAATTAAACAGTATTTTATTATGATACTCAGACTCACAAGGTAATCCGTTGTTGTACACTCCACGCCCCCCTTCACATTGATCCTGGCTGATTTTTTCATCCGCCGGTGGAAATAAATGACTGCAGACACAATCTGTTCTGAAAATGATACATTTTCAAAATGTAAATAGTCATTTGTATAATTGTTGATTGATTTTATATCGAATTTGCTACTTACCCGTGTATTATAGTAGAAACAATGTCTCTGAAAATGATATATTTTCAAAATGTAGATAGTCATTTGTTCAATTGCGTTGGTGATTGATGTTATATAAAATTTGCTACTTACCCGTGTACTAAATAAGAAAAAGCGTAACCTTTGAGTTTGCATGTCTCAATACAAAATTCTACATGGTTGTCGCCAAATATTGCTCCGATTTTGTGTAATTCTTGGTATTCTTTTCGATCTTGGAAGCAACCCAGGTAACGAGGTTTTGTAAATTGAATATCGCCTTTTAAAAAAAATCAGTATTAGGTATGGTATCAAGAAATGTAAAATTGAGATGCTTGAATATTTCCCTTTCGTGAATTACTAACTTGTAATTCTTGTTTTGAACACCTTCATTGCCTCGAAGGATCCGCATTTTTTTGTAATTTCTCCAGGGCAGTCTTCCTTCTCACAAATTAAATCGTTTTTTCGTAAAGATAGGTTTGGAAGTTGATTCATGCATAAGCATACGTCACTATATGAAATACATTTGAAAAAAAAAGCTGAAATTAATTTTGAAACGGAGACATTCTATTTATAGTTAGATATGAGTTCCTTTATGCATTTTAACCCCCCCCCCCCCACTCTAAAACAGCTTGAACATAAACACTGTTGTTGATTGAATTGTGGCCTAACCGGAGAAGTTGTCAAGGAGAGGGGTTTTTGTACCTAAGAAATCGTCCAATTTGATTCAGAATTTTTAAAAAAATACTAATTTTGTTTAGTAAAAATGAAAAAAAAAGGGTTTAAAAGATTATATATATAGCATCTTTTTTGGAAAGTGGCATCATTTTTCGGATGCCAGTTTTCGTTTGCTCTTATTTAACTAAGTTAGGTGCTATAGATGCCAAAAAACCAGTCAGATTGATAATGCCACTTTACCACATATACAACAACAAAAAATTTAATTTAATTTTAAATTTTCCAAATTTTTAAAAATCGGGGAAAAATAGTAAATATTAATATTTTGGTGCATGTAATAGCTATTTAAGTTGAGCAAAGTCCAAACTATAATGTTAAAAGGCGTTATGCATTGCTCAACTTGGCACAACAGTGTGGATGCGCCACTTTGCTGTTTATATTCTGTGATGCCACTTTGTTTTACGATTTTTTCTAAGATTTTGTGTCATTAGAGAGGGGACGAGTCTAGACTAGGGTGCAGCAGTTTTTGACTTTTAAGGGCTGATGCCAAAAATAGGTGTGAAATGACCTTGAAAAGACGTGGTAATAATTTGACTTTTTTATCCATGTTTAATCCCCCCTTCCCTCGTAAGGAATAAAAAAAATAACTGATTTTTCTCGATTTCTTTTCGGGTGTTCAAGTGATTTTGCCTTTTTCGCCAATCCCTGTAAGCATTGCGATATCACTGTGATATCACAGGGATATCACCATGCGATGCGTGATATCAGACTGTGATATCACTGTGACTTCGTGGTGATATTAAATGTTCCCAGCAAACCTATCACATTGAAATCACAGGGATATCACCGGTGATATCACCAAAGTGTCACCGTGATATCTCTATGTGATATCTCTCAAAACAATTTTTTTTAATTTAAATCGAATTTCTATATAGGTGTACATTAGATAGTGATAAAACATTGGGCATTGGCATTTTTGGTAAAAAATTTAACCAATTTTTAACATTTAAATAGAGTTTGAAAATTACTTTCAAAAATCAAAAATAAATTGTCTTCTTCTGCAGGCTAGATGAAGATGAGTTTCTCTAAGACAAAAATATTTCACTTCTTTTGTGAAGTTATAGTCATCTGCAGTTAAGTCAACAGTCATGCATAGAATGACAAACTTCAATGAAATTTTTTCCTTCCCTATATAGAAATCCGCACCACATTTTACCAGCGAGAAGTAAAAATGGCTATGTTGAGATATATGTCACCAAACAATATCAAGGGGATATTTCAGTATGATATCCCTGTGATATTATTTGTTGATATAAATATGACATTCATATCTGAACATGATATCGCCAAGATATCCCTGGGATATTATTTTGCGATATCACAAGAGATTCGCAAAATGATATCACTGTGATAATAGTTATCACAGAATGCTTACCGGGAAGTAGTGTCTCTAGTATTGTCGTTTTTTTTGTTTTTTTTAAAGGAAAAATGCATAAAAATACTTGAAATATAATATATATTTTTTATATTTAAGTGCATTTCTGAAATAAAGCAATACGAAAAATGATGATCGATCTTCTTGTGCCTTACACTGGGCTTGAACCACTATAACTTAACCATTCACAAAAAAGTCAAAAAAATCTCTTTGAACTTCTATGGAGGAGGATGAGAAAGAGGGGGCGGGCTAAACATAGAATAAAACATTTCAAATTTTTATTACATATTTTTCAGGTAATTTAACAATATTTTTTCGCTGGAGTCCATCAAAAAAATAATCGTAAAATCACCACTAAAAGACGTGGTAAAAATTTGAGATGTTTTTTGACTCATGCTTAATGCTCCCCTTTCCTCCAAAAAATTTAGAGTATAAAAATGTTTAATTGAAAAAATCCTAATTTTCTTTTGTTCAAGAATAGTTAGTCGCATTATTATCACTATTGAAGAGTAAAAAACAATTTCCAGATTTTTTAGGTACCTCCTAGGTACATGATTTTTGTACGCATATGACCAAAAACGTTATTTTTGAAGATTTTTTTATCGCATTTTTTGATTTCAGAACAAGATTTTGTTTCAGTTCTTCAAAAGTTGAAAAAATTGTAATACGACACTCTCTAGACTCCAACTACATACATGTACAAGACAGTCAAACCTGGAAACTCGAATACCTTCATGACGTCACTACTCATACCACTGAATGCCGTTGAATATTTTACGTCTGCCAGTTGCATACAGTTTAGAATTTATTGAAGAAGTTTTCCAGCTCCAAATTTTTTCCTCGTAATTTTTTTCTCAGAATTTTCTCAACTGAAATATTTTTGAGCTCTGACATATGTAATTTAATTTTCTCCACTGAAATTTTTTTCTGAAGAATTTTTCCATCGTTGAACTTTCATCTTTTTTGAAAAGAATGATTTTTGTTTGATTGACGCCATAAAAATTTTGAGAAAAAAATTCGAGTTGAAAAAATTATGATTGGACGTGGAAAATTTTCAGATGTGAAAATTGCGAGAAAATAAAATTTTTGCGACGTCAATCAAACAGAAGTCATTCTTTTCAAAAAAGATGTAAGTTCAATAATGGAAAAATTCTTCAGAAAAACTTTGGTCGTGGAAAAATTATGTCAGAAAAAAATTCGGTCGTGGAAAAATAACATTAGAGAAAAATTTCAGTTGAGAAATTTCTGAGAAAAAAATTAGGAGTTGAAAAAATTACGAGGAAAAAAATAAAAATTTGAAGTTGGAAAACTTTTTCAGAAAATTCAAAACTATTTAAAATTACGTAAAATAATCTGGACTTTGAAAAAAAAAGTCGAAACGACATTCAGTGGTATGAGTAGTGACGTCATGAAGGTATTCGAGTTTCCAGGTTTGACTGTCTTGTAGAACCGCACGCCGCCGAGCCCGCGCCGCCGCCGCCGGTGAAATGTGGACGCCGCCGCTTTGAGCCAAATTACTCGGCGCGCCGCTGGCCGCCGCCGCCGATAACAATCGGCGGCGTCAGTTCGGCGTGGAGTTTTTTTACTTTTTTTATTACAAAAATATGAAAAAATATACATTTTTTCGCTCTTATATCAAGCAATATTTTTCAAAAAATTTCGCCCTCGCTTCGCTCGGGTAGTATTCTCATCATTTTATTTTGAAAATTGATGATTTTTTATTGATTTTTCAGTCAAAAATCACTGATTTCTCAAATAATCCCCAATTTGTTTAGAAAAATCAATAATTCTGACTGAAAGATCTGTAAAAAAATGACTGATTTGAAATTTGACCCCTTGACCCTATTTTTTTTGATAGGAAATACCGTTTGAAGTTTGATCAGCATATTTTTTGGGCAGATCACGAAAAAAATGGTAAAAAATTCCATCACCAAAAGATTTCTCTCAATCTGTTTTTTTTTTTTGGTTGCACATTTCGTTTACAATTTTCATAACTTTTGACACTTGAAGTCGATCTTCTGAGGAAAGGAAGGATTCTATAAAAATGAATAGAACATCAATATTGAAGAGCCAAAAATTTCCTTTTTGTCGAGCTCGATTATCTAGCTTCTTCTTGAATAAGAAAAGATAACTTTTCGAGCTATTTTAATTGAAAGTTTAAAATTCAACTTATTTTATTATAAATCTGAAAAACTAAGCCTCACAAGAGAAAACCAATTCGATTAATGGGGGAAAAAGGAGGCTTGGTTTTTGAAAAATTATCAATAAAATGAAAAAGGTTGAACTTTCAGTTGAAATATCTCAGCTTTTCGCACAAAAACTAAGAAAATATTCAACAAAAAATTCAAAAAATGTTGAAAAAATTTTCGGTGATGGAATTTTTTATTATTTCTTCCATGATCAGCGCGAGAAGTTCCATAAAAATCACCCATTGCATTTTAAAAGTTTGAAAATGATCGCCTGAGACAAAGAACCGCATGGCGCCGCTCCTGCGCCGCCGCCGCTTTGAACCCAAATATTCGGCGCGCCGCCGGCCGCCGAAGAAAAAACCCCAAACGCCGCCGCCGAGAAAAAGACCGTCGGCGTGCGGTTCTACTGTCTTGTCATACATGTGAAGCATGGAATTTGAGAAAGGCCTTTACTCCAAAATTTTGGACACTTGTGTAAAACTTTTTTTTGCCGTGAGACGAAATCTATCGCATGTATTGTGTAATGGTGTTGAATAAAGTCAGGTACTCATCCTAAACACCTAATTTTTAGCTAAAACGCTTTTAATCTGATACTGATGGCGATTCAAGTCAAAAAGAGTGTTTTTTGGGAATTTGGAGTTAGGCCTTTTTCAAATTCCATGCTTCATGTCTTTTATCAAAATTTCAGCAAGATCCCTATTGACAAAGAAAAACGCTAAACTCTGTAAAAAGCGCTATTGACAGGCGTTTTTTTGAGAAAATAGCGCTGCGCCAAGCATTTAAGCATCTCCTACATACATGTTAGCAACGTTAACTTTTTCTGTCTTCTGATTGGCTATGCGGTTCACGTGATTCCATCTGTTTATCAATATTACGTTTTCAACTTAAAAAAATTGTTGCAAAGTGCCCGAGAACTGTTAGCAATTAGCATCCGAAATGGCGAAAATCTTATTTCATTCATGAAATTGAGAAGGGAAAACTGTGCCTAAGTGTAATATTGTTTCATATTATTTGTTAATAATGTAATTATTGCAAAGTGCAAACAAAATTCGGTAAATTCCAGTGGATATTTTTGGAAATATAATATAAATGCAGTAAATATTGGATCAAGTGAATTATTGTCTATTGACAAACACTATAAGTACAAATAAAGGAGAAATACATATTTAGCTGATGATTATAAATATAAATTGAATACCTATTACCAATTTACGATGAAAGTAACGATGCTATCTCGTCAATGCTTCGAGATTTTACGCATCAATGACCGAATGATCAAAGTAAGTTGAATACATAATAAATATTATAATGCAGAACGTTGAATAATTGTGTTGTATTTTGGTTAATTTAATTTTTAAGGGTAAGTCGCTATTCCATAAACAGTTTTTCTTTTTACCTTTTTTTTTTTAATAATGAAGTTCTCGTTATTTCGCAACAATTTTTCTAAGTTGAAAACGTAATATTGATAAACGGATGGAAGCACGTGAACCGCATAACCAATCAGAAGACAGAAAAAGTTAACGTTGCTAACATGTATGTAGGAGATGCTTAAATGCCTGCGGCAACGCTATTTACATCCAAAAAATAGATGGTTCTGTGTTCGTTTGTTTATTTTCTCTAATTGAAGACTTTTGTTTTCAATCAATTGGTAATTTCTGACATGGGGGGTGATCTTACTGTAAAATGTTCGTAACTTGTTTTTGGTTAGGCCTGGCACCACCACCCTTCTTTCACGATAATAAATTAGTTTTCACCCCAGCCGACATCAGCGCTAGTTTCAAGAAAATTGTGGCTACTTGCTGGCCACTTGTGAATTTTAGTTAAAGATTTGATTTCTATTTTAAAAACAAAATGAGTTATCAGTTATCACACGACATTTATTTAAATACACTAATTTTATGTTAATGGGTTTAAGAGAAAAATTTAGTATTAGAAATTAGCAGTATTTTTAAAATTGAATTAATTTAGTTTTGTTGATTTTTTTAAAATCCAAAATCCAAAATGAAGGTGCTATATAACAATTTAGGTATGAAATTTCTTGTGTTGAGTATGTAAATTAGTGTTGTAATGTAATGGTTGTGTGAATAAATTATTATTTTTAAATCAAACTGTAACCTTTTGTCTGTAGTGATGCAAAGTTATTAGTATGGCGCATATCATATTGTTTGTATTTTTACAATTTTTTCATCTGACGGTATTTTCAACGCAAAATGATATGTAATTTTTCAGATTACATTGAGAATATCAAAAAATGTGAAAAAATTATAGAAATACACATGATATGATATACACCGTATCAATAACTTTGCATCACAATTTGTTTGGGTAAATAAAATTCAAAATTGAAAATTCAATGTAAAAAAAAAGGTCCTGACAGTAGCGCTGGTTTAATTTGGCGGCTGAGTGGCGAATTAACATCACACACAAATGGCCACCAAAGAGACACAGACAGCTCTACAAAAACAAGTTTTCAAAAAACCATTGGAGTTGCCCATCTATTTAGTATATGTGGTAGTGATTGCAAAAAGAGCTGTTAAATGTCAAAAAATCGTTTTTTTGTTTTTTTTTTGTTTTTTTGTTCTAAAAACCTTCCTCTACAACCCTATGTAGTTGAAATTGCCCAAAAATCAATTTTAACCCCTTAATTTTTCGTTTGAAGTGAGCCTCCCAACTTCAGAAATACGATATTTCCGAACTGGTTATTATAACGCCGCTTGCAATCTTATAAATAAATTTTTTTTAATGTTCATAAATATTCTGTTATTAAACGCGAAGGAAAAAGAAAAACCAATAATAATAATATAATTAATTCACCATAAATAAAGAAATTAGAGGGGAAAAATACGACGTGATAACATTTATTTCAGTTTTGTTTTTTCGCTTTCCTGACAAATTTCACAAATCGCAGTTAACGGCCCTTTCTACAATCACTGCCACATATTATAAGTATATTATCTATGATTTCTGATAAAGGTGAAAAATTGGTTGATTCAATTATTACTCGTTCGTTTTAAATAAAGAATTTATTTAGCATTGATCTAGAACAAGATTCAAGCCATTAACGTTGATTTATTCAGTTTTTTCGTATAATAATGCTTATGGTGCTTTTGGTTTTTGAAGTAAATTTCTAAAAACAATGGCGCTTTTTTTTTGCGTTTGGCGCTTTAAAAACGCGATTTCTACTGCGCATACGTTCTGCACAGGCGTTTGGCGTGCGCTATTTTCTCAGAAAAGCGCTATTTCAAAAACGCGATATTGTCAATAGGGATGCTGTCTCATTTCAAAGAATATTTTGCTGAGTATCAATATTTGGTTAATTTGCCTTTTCGCAAAATTTCAGTCATTTTGGCCGTTTAATTCAGAAGTTTGAACATGATCATTTTTCTTAATATTTTTCAACTCTTTCAATAATTTGCCAAATTTTTAAAATTTGACGACTTTTTTTTAAATTTTCATTTTTTTTGAAACTTTTGTGGGGTTTTTCAAAATGATTTCAGAGAGAAGGAGATACGCCATTCTAACTTAGTCTTTAGGAAGTAAGAATATGTGATTTCAGGGGAATTTCTCTTTCCTCTGAAGAGTTTTTTGATTAACAAATTAAAATACCTACATTTTCACTCCTGCAAATTGGATTCCCATTTGATCGCAAATATTCAAACAACGTTGATTAGAATTCGTTTCAGCCAGTGTCCATATATATACTGGTTTTATGTCTCCAATATATGTACCTTGGAAACACCCAACAAATCTGCCATATTCAGGAATATCTACAGGGAAATTTACTTTTAATGGTAGACGAACTATTCCTCTATTATACTTTTATGGGATTTACTGCTATCGAAACGTATCGAATCAAAAACATGATTTAAAGTTTAAATTTAGCAAAATTTCAACCAACTGGTAATTCCTGTTGCATAAAAGCTCAATTTCCATGGCTCTCCACAATATTCTGTGTTATCTCCAGTACATTTTGCGCCACATTGGGTTGAATCATCAACTGTAGGGCTACTACTTTCCAGTGGAGGACCATCCCCACAATTACAAAATTCCCTAAAAATGGGGAAATTTTCAGTTTGTTTGTTTTTTGGATCTCAAAAATGCTGCTTAGGTATGATTTACTTACCCAGATAATGCAAAATATCTAAATCTCCTGTCATAACAATATTCGTGACATTTTGCTGGTGAATTATTTTTTTGAAATTCTTCTCTAGGACCGTATAATTTAAATTGAATGTCGGAAGCGTTTGTGTAACATCCAATATATATTCTAGCAGTGGTGAAATTCTCTGCAGGAACTATTTCAGGAAGAAGCATTAAATTTGCATTATTAAAATTAGAAAATTGCTCCAATATTGTGACCGTCAGTCACGGCAAACTCAACTTTCATCATTAGTTCCTTATGAAATTTTCACTCACCAATTATGCCAGTTTCATAAACAGAAATTCTCGTAGTCTTATAAGTAGAATCACCACGTGGTCTTCCACATTTGGCATTTTTATCTCCTGGGCAAGGACTGTCGCATTCCTTATCAAGCGATTTAACTAACTCAGATGGTTTATGTTGACCACATCGACATTCGCGGCTTCAAAAAAATAATTCCTCTGGTAGATTCTCATTTGGCGTGAAACAAAATTGTAAAAATCTTACTCTTGTAATCCAGCATAAGCTAGTTGCTTCGATCGACATAATTGTACGCAGCTGTTTGGCGTCAGTTTATTATCTATTTTCTTATGTTGGTATAATAATTTTGAATTGTCTGTTGTTTCGTAACATCCTAAGTAACTGGCGGCCCCGACTTCCAAAAAATTAAAACTATCGGTTAATTATCGCATGCAAATATATTTTATAGTGACAAATATTGATATGCCTACCTTTTATCAGAGTAAAAGAGCTGATGATGAAAATAATGTCGAATAACATGTTGTCTGTTGTAACACTCGAAATATTATGAAGTGAACGGTTATTGGGGAAATTTTTTGGCGTATTAACTGGTTTGAGAATCCAGAAGGACTTTGAAATCAGTATTGGTAGTTCATATATTTACATCTGCTTATCTAAAAACCAGTTAGTGTAATCATTTTCTTTGAATTAAGTATCTAGTAGTCTCTATGACGTCAATATTTCATGGTTCGATGTTTGTAGCGTATTTTATATTTAAATTAGTAGGAATCAACTATTGAATTGCTAATTGATTGACCGTCTTCCCTATCCCTAGCATTCAAGTTTGGCCAAGAAAATTAAAAAATCCAAAATACTTACTATTGAGTTTTATGTCTTTCATTATGTCTCTGATATGGTGTCGAATGCTAAGTTTAAAATTGAGATATCTTTTTATTTCAGCCTCAGCTGTCAATTTATTTCCCTCTCCCCATAATATTAGATTCGGCCTGTTTATCCCCTCCACAGGTCCAAAAATTGGCTTAAAAATGATAAAATCCTAAATATTGGGTAATCTATTATTAGTTGGTACGGGTTTCAGATCCAGAAATTTATTTTATTGTTTTGTTACTATACCATCCCCTTGTTGAACGATCTAAACAAACGATATGTCACACAAAATTTTCAATTTTTTTGAACTTCGCCTGAAATGCGGGCGGAGGGGTGGATGATGGGTGGGGGTGGCACCGTTCCTGGCTTCCTAGGCTTTGGAGATTCCAAAATGCAATTCATTGATAATAACATTATCAATGGTAAGGTTATTCTTGGCATTTTTAGCTGATTTCAATGAGATTTTTTTAGGTTTTTGAAATGCTTGAAAGCTGAGCTTTCATAAAAAAGCTCAAATTTTATCAAAAAAAAATAAAATAAAAATTAAATAAGACATAAATAAAATATTTTAAATTATATATTAAATTAATTATAAAAACTAAAAAAAATATATAATATTCATATAAATTTAAATAAATATATTAAAAAATATAATTCCCTTAAAAAACCTAAAAAATAGGCATTTTGAGAAAATTCCACTTCAGGGAGTTGTTTACGACCTAGCTATAGTAGCCACAAAAAATAAGGGCGATAAAAAAGTGTTTACGAACTCGGCAATAAAAAAATATGAAGCGCATGCGCAAAAACTGATATAATTTTCGGTTTCACTTTTTGGAAAATTTTTTTATTAAACTTGTAGTAAATTTGAATTTGTATTGTTAATTGACAATTTTGTTCAGTAGAAAAGTTTTCTTTTTTTTCAATTGGGATAAATAATTGAATAATAAATATAGAAAAATCAAAGGCCACCTCGGTAGGTGACCATAAAACTCGATAAAAAGTATGACCTTGAAGACAGCTTATAGCGCCTATATCCAGTTTATAGGCTATAGCTAAGTCGTAAGCAACTCCCAGTCGTAATTTCTAACAGCGCAAATACGAGGATTTTAAGTAATATTAGTCACGAGAATAAGATTCCAAAGTTGGGAAAATTCAAGCGAAAATACCTACGACTAAATCTATACTCAATTTATTTATTTTTTTTTTGTAGCAAAAACACTGAAAGCTAGTAAATTGTAGCTAATTTTGAAGATTACTTAGTATGAATTGAAATTTGAATGGTGTAATGTACAATAATTAAAATACTTTGTTTTTATTTGGTATGAAACATTATTTCAACTTTAATATCGGCAAGTTGAGTAATTTTAGGTGGATTTTGAATTTTTTTTTCATTTTTTATCAATATCTCTTTTATTTATAAAGATAAAAAATCCAAATTCGGTTCAATTTATACCCATATCATTCCCTTATGTATTTTGATTTTCTATCCTTTTCGGCCCTTTTTTTAAAATGTTCAAGTGTCTCTCATCACCCGTTGTGTTGGGGTCAAACCGGGATGACCTATTCTTTCAACATTTTAAAATGCAAAAAGAATAGGTCATCCGGCTTGACCCCAAGTTAAAGGGTGATAAGAGACACAACGTTTTAAAAGAGGATCAAAAAATTGGTAAAAAAAGATTGAAAATCAAAATAGATACATAAGGGAAGGATATGGGTATAAATTGAAATTGAACCAAGTTTGGATTTGTTATCTTTATAAATAAGCGAGATATTGATAAAAAAATGAAAAAAATCAAAATCTACGTAAAATCCTTTCATTTGCCGGTACTAAAGTTACAATGATGATAAATTACAAATGAAATTCTTTATTATTTAATTTTTATTTCAATTATTTGATATATACAGGGTGTTTCAAAGTTGACCGCGCTCCTTCCAACCAGTGAGTGGGCCACTCATCCTGAGTCGAAGTATGTGTGTTTGCCTAACCTTCAAACTGCAGGGGCTGAGTTATGCTCTTTGAAAAAAAATTTTTTTTGGATTTTGTTTCGCACTTTCTACCGAGCGTTACTCGACAACCAAGATAGGTAGAAAGTTGCGCTTTGCGGCAACGGATAGCCCATTTTCTCTAGAATTTTTCTATGCGGTTGATAATTTTTGCAGGTGAACTAGGGTGGGTGTACCGCATCAAATATTCGAAAAAAACGTGTAAAAAAGTTGACGATTTTTTCTATTTTTGTAAATAACTAAAAAAGTTGTCCTCTATTGAGTGAATTATTATTAATGTTTCTAAAAGAAAAAACTTTGATCTTTCCAATGGAGCAAACCCCACTCTTCTATCTTGCTTGAATCAAAAGTTATGAGCGTTTAATTTTGTGAAAAATACAAGAAAAACCTCATTTTTTTGATTTTTCAAATTTCAAAAATTCCTATCTTTGCGACTGAATGAGATAGGGAGGCGGGGTTTGCAGCATTCAATTAACCAAGTATGACACTACACAACATAGGAATGATATACCTCAATTTTTCTAATAAAAATTTTTAATGAAAAATTATTCGAATTTTTTTTTGGCAAAAATTTTTTTTTATGAAGAACTTGAAGATATTATTACGATTTTATGTAGAGCTATACGTGGTTAACTGAATGCTGCAAACCCCACCTCCCTATCTCATTCAGTCGCAAAGATAGGAATTTTTGAAATTTAAAAAATCAAAAAAGTGAGGTTTTTCTTGTATTTTTCACAAAATTAAACGCTCATAACTTTTGACTCAAGCAAGATAGAAGAGTGGGGTTTGCTCCACTGGAAAGATCAAAGTTTTTTCTTCTAGAAACATTAATAATAATTCACTCAATAGAGGACAACTTTTTTAGTTATTTACAAAAATAGAAAAAATCGTCAACTTTTTTACACGTTTTTTTCGAATATTTGATGCGGTACACCCACCCTAGTTCACCTGCAAAAATTATCAACCGCATAGAAAAATTCTAGAGAAAGTGGGCTATCCATTGCCGCAAAGCGCAACTTTCTACCTATCTTGGTTGTCGAGTAACGCTCGGTAGAAAGTGCGAAACAAAATTCAAAAAAAAAATTTTTCAAAGGGCATAACTCAGCCCCTGCAGTTCGAAGGTTAGGCAAACATACATACTTCGACTCAGGATAAGTGGCCCACTCACTGGTTGGAAGGAGCGCGGTCGACTTTGAAACACCCTGTATATATATTTTAAATGAGTACCTAGGTAAATTTCACGGATAGTTTAATTATTGATGATTTCATACCAAATAAAAACCTTTCAGTGTTTTTGCTACAAAAAATGAATAAATTAATGTAAAAAAAAGTGTGAATCAAAGGATTCAGTCGTTCAGAGTGTATTTGAACTTTCGTGCCTGAAGCACATCCCGTAATAGATGTAGTCGTAGGTCGCGAAAATTAATAAAGAACCCCATCCAATTTGATGGCTGGGGGAGGGGGATATTATGGTAATTCTGTAAATTGTACGTGATCAAAGTTAATAATTTTTTTTTGTTGCAATATCGGAAATCAAAATGGCCGCCATTTTGTATCTTCAGCCACTTTTTTTGAAGGGCACCCATGATTAAAATATTCCTTAGGATGTCCCCCTTTAAAAAAAAGGTCCCCGAGCATCGGCAGGGGGTGGGGGTGCAAGGTATCCTAATGCCATATGCCGGACTATGAGGTTATTGCTTTTAAAATAAAAATGTTTGTTAACAAAAAAAATGTTTTATGACATTTGAGTCCCTTTTTATCTGGTACCTATTTGGTCATCGAAGACACTTTTATTAAAAAAATTGAATTGGTAGAGAAAGAGATAGAGGTGATAAGAGTAAAAATAAAAAATGACTAGATTTTTGAGCTCAGAACTCAGAATCATTGAAACATAATGAACGACTTGGACCAAATTCGAGGCACGGAGGTTGTTGAGACAAAACAATTAATTTTGTGTTTTTTTGTACATGTGTGTGGAGTGTGGCCATCCATTCCATACTATCATACTCCAAAATGCAAGTCTTTTTTCAACACTAAATTTTTTCGGCTAGAATATTCTCTTAAAAAATTTTCAACTCGTACAATTTTTCCCAACATTTTTCTTCACCCCTGAAATTTGTTCTTGGATTTTTTTCACTTTCATTTAAACACTAAATTTTTTTCAATTTTTATTACAACAACGGGTTTTCTAAAATATTTCTTCAACTGTGAAATTTTTCTCAAAATTTTTTCACCCTGAAAATTGTGTCGGATCTTTTTTCAACACTTGATTTTTTTGAATTATTTTCGACTATGAATTTTTTTCAAAATTTTTCTTCAACCCTGAATTTATTTCTTGGGGTTTTCACTTCGAAATATTTTTTTCAATTTTATTTCAACATTGGAATTTTTTCAATTTTATTTCAACATTAGAATTTTTTCAATTTTATTTCAACATTAGAATTTTTTCAATTTTATTTCAACATTAGAATTTTTCAATTCTATTTAACACCATCAAGGCTTTCTGCAATAACTGTGACATTTTTCTTTGAATTTGTGACGGTAGGTCTTTGCGCCGCCTATCTACGCGGTTGAGCTAAACGCTAGAGTCTGACCCGCACCCAAACAATCTTCCGTCTTATTACTGATTATGGACTTAGAAAAAAATTGGATATTTTAGTATTAATATTCAATATTAATTGTAATACACAATTACACAAATACACTAAAATCTTTTCCTAATAAGTATTTGAGGCAATTAGAAAATGACGGAAATGTACAGTACATATACATAATACCTTTGAAAGAAAGATTTCTTAAAGTGTGATAAAGTTCTAAGCTAACCTAGCACGCACCTAATTTTGTAAGAAATGAAGCAAAGTTTTGGAGTAACACACGATCTAATTGGAAAGAATTCACGATTCTAAGTTCATATTCATAATTTTTAAAACAATTCATTATTAATAATTATTATCATGTGCATTTTTTAATATTGTCGAACATTTTTTTATCCCTGGAATACAGATATTTTTGAGGACTTATTTCATCACTGAACCAAAATAAAAGGAAACTAAATCAAAAAAAAGTTGATATTTCATAATAATAACTAACTAATTACTTGAGAAATCTTTCGTTTCAAGTTATTTTTGTATTTTCTATTTTCTATTCGACTTATTCATTTTTGGCGAAGTTTCGAAAATTTTTCAAGTCCATAATCAGTGATAAGACGAAAAGTTGTTTGGGTGCGGGTCAGACTCTAGCGTCTAGCAACTATAAGGGATCAAAAAATTTTTAATTCAATGCGAAAAATTATTTTATGAGCACGTTATCAAAAATAAAATTATCAACATTGAAGTTGCCCATTTCAGGCAACCAAATCCGATTAATCGGATTTGGTTGCTAGTTGCTCAGTTGCCCGTTGCCGTTGCCCGTTGCTGCTTATGTAGGTTCCGCCTGAGTTTACGGTTAGTTACAATGTCTAGACCAATTTGGTAGGACCTTTGTCCATAGTAATAGTTAGTTACCTTTGTGCAAGTTACACATTAATAAATAAAGTTCAGTCATAGCCACAAGAGTTGGTTTACGTGTTTTATTCACTGAGAACTAGACATTTATTCAATATTGGCGCCCGAACGATGGTCCCGGACTAACGTAAGAAAGAGTATACGAGGCTATCCGTAAGTACATCGTTATTTACCTCGTGGTATTCCACGAAAAAAACTTCCCGTTTGGTGAAAGCGGTTACGCCTCGACATGTCGGATTACATAAAAAACACCTCAAATCCGTTTATGGTGGACTACGATTTATTCCCTAAAGTGAGCACACCGAAAGGAAAAGGTGATAGGCCAGCGAAGAAGGCTGAGTCGGAAAAAATATATCAAACATATCGATCGCATAGGTTTACGAACTCCACACATACAAACAAACATCAGAGAAATAAAGCCTAGAGCTTTGAAAATTAGCTGCAGCAGCAGAAGGTCATAAACTGTACACCATAAACTACCACACTCGCAAACTGGGAACCAGCCCATGCGCAGAAACTAGGCTCGACCCACATCACACCAGCAGCAGTATCAAAACCCACATTCGATGTTCGAATATTGGGAGTGTGTGGGCCAGGGATGCGAGAACGATGAAATTTTGGTTCCCGTTCTCGTTCTTGTTCTTCTTAGTCGTTCCCGTTCTCGTTCTCGTTCGTCAATAATATTTAATATCGTTCTCGTTTCGTTCTTGTTCTTCAAAACTTGTTCTCGTTCTCGTTCTCGTTCTTCAAATTTTTCGTTCTTTTTGGTTCTTGGTTCTTTATTTTCTTCAAAACTCAAAAATATCAGCATTTTTCAAGCAAAAAATTGAAAAAAAATGCAAAATCATCGTTCTTGTTCTCGTTCTCGTTCTTCACTTATCGTTCTCGTTCTTGTTCTTGTTCTTTTAATGTTTTCAACATTGTTCTTGTTCTCGTTCTCGTTCTCAAAATTTTTGGTTCTTTTTGGTTCTTTGTTCTTTGTTCTCGGTCGTTCTCGCATCCCTGGTGTGGGCATTGGAATAATCAATCTAAACAATGTCAAGCGCCCTCACAATGACGATAACAGCTCAGATACAGACTACGAGGATGATGATATGGAATTAGACATCTCAACGCCAGATTTCGAGGGCACTGATGTGGAGGAGTTCATAAGGAAGTCACTCGAGGGAGACGGAGAGACTATAGGAGCGGGAGCCCACGCGCCTAAGCTTGTACCTGAGGCACAACTTGCGACCGCCGAATAATGTCACCCAGCATAAACCCCATGATGGAAAACCACCACCGATTCCTCCAAGGAGATACAGGAAGCCAAAGGACAGCGTACAACTTGAAAATGAAAAGAAAACATCAGAAAAATTTAGCTACAAGGTATACGAACATCCGAAACTTATTTACGTTAATCCAAGGGAGGACGCCATCGTCAGAGATTCAATAAATTATTTCACTCTGAAATATTTTGTCCATTTTTTTGTCAATACTTGAATTTTTAAAATTTCCTATTCATTTCTAGAATTTTTTTCAACACTGAAATAAAAACTTGAATAAAATTTTTTCTGAAAGGCTGTGGTGTGGTAAGGGTAGAGGTCTGCGCCGACGACTTATCGCCGGCGGCGACACACTTTTAAAGTTTTGACGGCGGAGGTGGCACGAAAGAAAATTTTTTTAAAAATTGCAACTTTGATTTGAAAAAAATCAGCGAAACTTCAAATCTTTACGTATATTGGAAATGTTGTACCCTGCCCGAACGAAGCTTTGAAAAAATTGGATTTTCAATACCCAAAAAAGGCATCTTTTCATGTTTTAAACTAATCCTGACAGACGCCGTAGACGCCGGCGTTAAATTTTACTCGTTTAATGGCGATTTGACTTCTGTTTTTTTTTCTCATTTTTGAGAAGGTCTTGAAAAGCTAAAGAAAGGTGACGGGGTTTCAAGAATAAAGTTGAGAAAAGAGGGGGGTTAAGCTTCAAAAAATCATTTGTTCCTAAATGTTAATAGGAAAAGAATTCCGAAATGATTTTAAGAAATTTTAGGATTTTTTTTCATTAATAATTCAATGTGTAGTATAAAATTTCATTATACGAATTCGGAAAAAGTAAGTCCTCATCCTCCCTTCCCAGTATTGATTATGAATATTTGAAAAAAAATGAAACGTCCAAATTTTTTAGGGTGCCGCAAACAGTTCTCCTAATTCAAAAGTTCAGAAGCACAAATTGAAATTTTAAAACCATAAAGTCCAGAAAACCCGCAGTTGGAATTTTTGTTGAGGCAGATTGGGGTAAAATTCGTATTCAAAATTTAAGAATTTTAGGAAAAAAAACTATAAAAATAATATTTTTTTTGACCGAACTGAGAAAGAAAAAAAAATTCCAGTACTCGCAGTCCTGAATCTCTGTAATTCTTTCCGGTATTTTGCAATTCTTACGAACTTTTCTCATACACGAGGGGAATCTGACAGCTAAGCCGGACACGATTTTTTTTTCGTCGCACATTTTAAAACCTTCTGACCTCAATGGCGAAATGAAGCTGGGGCGCAGTTTTATGGGAGGAATTACCATTTATTAAAGACTCCGTATACGGTGGAAAATTGTTCCGTCGTCGTAAAAAGTTTAGTTTTGGAACAAAACGCCGCGTCAGCCATTAAAAACGATTACGTTTAGTCGCCGGGTTAAATTTAATTTCGGTAAAAGCGTAGGGCGAAGGTACTAACGCAGCGTTCAATGTACCAATGAATTTGTCCCGAATAAAGCTAGGTAAATCCCAGTCTAACCGAAATAGAGTTGTTTACTACAACACAAGACACACTTGCACTTACACAGTTACTCTCAATCAACGGCAGGCGACCTTTGGTTGTGACGAAGAAGAGGGGATGGGAGGGGAGGAAAAAAAGGCATGTATTGTAGTATTTTTTTTTAAATACAAGAAGACATACCGTACGTGATTAAAATCGCATAATATATAGCAGGGTGACCATATTTTGAAAATCCTGGAATAATCAGGGAATTTTAAAATTTTTGCTGTAATTTTTAAAGTAAATTTTTCAAACAAATTTCGCTCTTGCTCTGCTCGAGTCAAAATTCTTTCATTATTCAACAGATGCGTCCTTTTTTATTTGGCATAAATTTGAAAATTGAACGTATATCTCCGTTGAATTTTTCGAAAAGAATTCCTTCGTTATTTTATGAGGTTATACAAGTCATGCAGAAGTCATTTTTAACCAAAAATTAGTAATTTTTAGATTTTCCTTCTATTCACTGAAGACCATAAATAGCTCGTAAAATGTTTTCAAAAATTCTCATTTTTGGTTTTAAACATACACTTTTTCAGGAAAATTTTGTTTTCCAGAAACAATTGGAATGAAGAATCGAAAAAAGTTGAATACCTACCTAAAGTGTTTTTAAAAAATCACATTTTTTCAAACCTACCATTTTTTTCAACGTGATTTTTTTGAAAAAAATTTCGATTTCGCTTTCCTCGGACCATAAATGATTTTTTCTGATTTTTTGGCTCAAAAAACGTATAAAAGAAATCTCTTTCGTTATATAGGGAGTAAAACACTACTTCTACTCCCTCTCGCGAATCGCCTGAGTGCTCCAACTCGTGATTTTCTCCCCTAATGTAGAAAAACATCGTTCAAAACTCGAAGAAAAAACAATTTTTTCTCCTTAGCTGTGAAATATACTATTTAAGGTTTTAAAGAGAAAGTTTTTCTTTATGACGATCATTTAGGTTTCAAAATTCGTTTTGATCAAAATAATTCGCCTTCGCTTCACTCGGGCTTGAGAAATTTCATTCTTCTCCTGAAATATTCGGTAGGTATTCTTGAAAAATTAAGCGTCGAGTTTTTTCTTCCAAGCCTTTAAACCTTGCCTCAAAAAAATGTATAGATCAAAATCGCAAGCGCAGAAAAAATCATATGGTCGGCCTATTGGGAAAAATCCAGATACTGGTTAAGGGGAAGGCGAAAGGGCGTATTTCTGTGTGACATATTTGGTCTCAGTTCTTAAAACATTGACAGAGTACCTTTTAGATTTTAGAGGAAGAATGTGGGTGTTTTCTCCATTACTTCAAAGTCAGAAAATTTGAAAAACGGAACGTTATTGCGAGTCGCAGTTTTTTTTTTTTTTTTAATAATTGTATCTGTGATTAACTGTGAAAGTCAAAACAAGTGAATTTTTCTCGTTTTTTTGCGGTTCTCTCAACGTTTTTTTCCCGCATGAAGCCGTGATGCCATGAACAGAGAACAGAGAGACGCAGTGAAGTCGCATGATTTTCAATTTACAATTTTATATGAAACAAACATCTTTTAGAAAAATTATTATAAGTGAAACATGAAAGTTGGAGAATGAGAATGCGAAAACTAACTGGGACTACGTGACTACGACATTTAACCCACACATCAAATGACCAAAAAAAGACTCGGAAAAAAAGACTCTGAATAAGACTCGAGACTCGCTGAAGACTCCGAGTCTTCTTTCGAGTCTTTTCATGAAAGACTCGCTAAATGTCGACTCGGAGCCGGAATTTGTAAGGACTCGCGCCTTTCGACTCCGAGTCGCAATTTTTAAGGACTCGCGTCAACCCTGTGCTTGCACCTTCAATATACTTTCAAGAATGAAATATTCATTGGTAGATATTTGAAGAAAGAATAACGTACCTAGTACCTACATAAAACTATTTTCATAGCAGTACTAATTAGGTGACTCACACTGTGTTTTTTTTAAAAGCACACTTGGTTAATTTTTCAAAAATTAAGATACCATATTAATCATAATTATAAATTATCAAAAATTTGATAAAAATTAATATCTTTGATATTTAAGTACGTTTCTTTTAGCAAAACTTGAAATTCCTCGCAACTTTCCCCAGTTTTTTTATTGAATTTAGATAAGAAAAGAATGATTTCGCAGAAAAAAAAACTTGCCACGTAAGAGAAACGTGTGGTAGCGAATAAAGAGCGATATTTTTAAAGTTTTAAAAATCTCGAACGACTAATAAAATACAAAATACAAGCTACTTTAGTTTGTAATTGTAAATGTAGGTTTTATGTAACACGTCAAGTCAAATAGGTATACAGAACGTATTGTCGGGTTCATTGGCCTCCAGGGTTGCGATGTTTAAAACAGAATGTTTAAAA
>JAVBJF010000765.1:0-54856 GCA_033439095.1 Pseudococcus viburni | reverse complement strand
AGTATAAAAAATCAGTGAAAAAGGTGAATTTGAGACTTTTAAGCAAAACGATCGCGAAATGGGTGCTTACGGGTTTATTTGAACCCGTAACACTGAAACCGACGTTAGTTTCTTTTTTTTGGCCATTTTTCCCCTTTAAAAAAACGCTCAAATTTGAAAAAACTGCTAAAGTACGTATCAACATTTTGCCTGGGTTTTTGCGAATTTTTAGTCTTCACAAGGGAAGTACACGAGGTGTGACCCTCAAAATAAAAATAAAAAATTCAGGCTAGTTGAATATTTATAAAAAACTCCCACATCCAAAACTTTAGCCCCTGAAGTTTGTCTTGGATGGGGGGGGGGGAGTTATGGGGTTTGAATTTGCAAAAAATCGCCTAATATACCAAAAATTACAAAAATCTGATGTAAGAAATAGGAAAATTGAAATAACTCCACAACTTATGACGTTTAGAACGTAATTTTTTTTACCATGAAGTAACCTCGTCATACAGTCCAGGAGCCAAACCTACCAAAATTTAACCGAAATAATTGAAAGCTGGCACCTGTCCCAAAAGTTGGTGTATGAACCCTATTTCAAAAACACCAGGTCTGCCGATCCGCAGCTGCTCTTTTAAGCACAGCGAAAGCTCAAAAGTTACAATTTCATGAATTTCAAAACTGAAAAACATTGATGGTCGAAATTGATGTAAATTGCAGGATTTTTAATGCTGAATCCGAATATGGTAGTTGCCGCCCCCATAAAGTGCCCCAAAAGGGTTAGAGACGGGGTAAAAGTGGGAAAAATCAAAAATCATAGATTTTTGATAAAATTTGCAAAAAAAATCGCATAATTGAGTTCAAATGGGTTTATACTTAAATGGTTCTTAGCATTACACAAGAATAAGGATGACTTTTCAATTTCAATATTTCACAAAATATTTTTTGAAATTCAAACCCCCATAACTCCCCTCCCCCCACTCCAAGACAAACTTCAGGGGCTAAAGTTTTGGCTGTGGAAGTTTTTTATCGTAACTCCGAAAGGGGTGGGGTGGGGGGGGGGTCAAAAATTTTTTTCCAGATTTTTTTTTTAATGCAATGCAGGGGCATCATGGGTGAAAATTTGGGGAAAAAAGTAACAACCTTAGTAACCCAATTTGGGAAAAAAGTAACCCAATGTATTACCACAAAAGTAACCAAAAACTCAATTTTTGAATGGTTTTAAAATTTGTAAAAAAACAAAAACAAACATGTATGTACTTAATGCAATTTATTATAACTTATAAGCGCTCCCAGAAATTTATGTAAGGGAGGGCTGAGAATTGAGAAAAAATGGGGTGGGGGGTAAAAATTCGTAAACAAACTTCAAAATCCATTTTTACAGTAGTGCTCGTAAAGTCAGGTTAATTTCAGTGGACATATGAAAAAAATGTAATACAGATAAAAGCAAGAAAAACTGAAAATTGCAAGAATCTCTAAACTTAATCAGTGAGATGAATATAAATGAAAATCATGATTCGCATTGATCGTTTTCAGTCAAAATTACTGTTTTTTTCTGGTTAATTGAAAATCGATAAAAGAATATCAAACGACTTTTGACTGCAATATTCAATGAAAAAATTTATTTTATTGGTTCAAAAAGGCTGGAGTTTTATAAAACTTGATTGAGTAGATTTAGAAAGTTAATTCTAATGTAAGAAATAAGAAAAAGTATTTTGAAGAGTATAAAAATGCACTTCTCTGAACACTTTTTGAGGTAAAAATTTCATTTTTTATTAGCTTGGATTGAATCTGCTCAACTCCGGGACTTAATCAGACATTATGCAAGGGCAGGGAAGAATTTGAAAAAATGAGGGCGTGTCAAATTCAGTAAAAAAAGTTAGTATCTAGCCTACCTACCCTGTAAATTTATATGAAAATCAGTGATTTTTTCCCATTGAAATATTAATCAAATTACTGATTTTATTGACAAATTGGAAATTGATTGGGAGTTTTGACTGAAATATGGGTGAAAATTTCTAGTTTTTGATGAAAATTATTTCACTATACTTAACCAAGAGAATGAAAATACACCAATTTTGACTTATTCAAATTTAGGGAATGATAGTGTATTCAAGAAATAGAGGTATCAATGTACTGCCCGAGCGGAGCGAGGGCGAAATTTTTTGAAACAAAAAAGTCTCCAAAACTCGACTAAACCGAAACTAATCAGACACTTTACGCATGAAAAAATCAATTTTTAGAGAAAAATTAAGAAAAAAAGGTAAATTATTTGAGAAATTTTGGAAAAAAGTAACTTTTAGAGGTAAAAAGTAACCAAAGTAACTTTTGAAGTGGAAATAGTAACCAAAAGTAACTTGTCTCGAAAAAAGTAACCAAGTTACTAAAAAGTAACCACGCTATGAAGCCTGATCAAGGGGTACCATTTGAGGATGTTGAATCGAAAATCGAAGCCAGGGCCAAATTCACCTCTTACCCGGCTATACCCTTTGACCATTTCCATCGATTTTGGACCAGTCAAATATTTCGAATTTTTGTCGACTGCTTTTTAATTTGGGCATACAGTTTTCATAAAATTTCAGTTGACAGCACTGCTCCGAAAATTAAAAAAAAAATCATCAAAATTTATGTTACAACCAAAAAATGTCCACCAACTTCTCAAGCCACTAAATGAAAAATTTCCTCAAAGAATTGTTTAATTAGATTCTGTGGTATTCAAGTGAGCGAACTAAATTTATTAAAAATAAAAAAATCTTCAAATTAGCGATCAGCAACTTTTCAACCTCTAGTTGGAGAGCGGACAGTAGTAATCTAATTTAGTAATCATGAGGTCAATGGTTCAGAAAGGAATAGAAATTCAAATCCCAAATTTAGAGGGATGACCGAGGATGTCATAAAGTGGCAAAAAATCACGTTTTTTAGAAACTGAACTCACTTTGAAATCTCCTAGCCCTCTCTCTATTTGAACAATGGAAATCAAAATAAATTTTTCAATTTCAAAGCTTTCAGGAAAAAATTTAAGATACTTCGACATAGAGAACAAACTTTCAGCTAAATTTCACAAAAAATTCATCTGGCTATCTCAATTAGAAAATGTTTTATGCTTCAAAGACAATTCTTCATTTATTATATTTTACATTTAGCATGAAAAATTTTCTAATTGAGACAGCTAGATAAATTCTTTTTGAAATGTAGGTAGCTGAAAGTTTGTTCCCTAAGCTGAAGAACATATCTTAAATTTTTTCTTGTAGAACAAGAAAAATGGTAGAAAGCTTTGAATTTAAAAAATTCATAAATTAGGGAAGCAATTGGCAAATTCATGGATCAGGTGAGAATCTTGCCTATTTCATGCATTCGGGAATTACATGGATTCGGCGTAACCTACATAATATTTTTCAATGAACTGTTTTAGTGGGTGAGACACCTTAATGTCAAAAGATCGATTCTAGATATGGTCTGTTTATCGTATACATACCTAAGTACGAGTAATTAGGTACTAATTAGGCATTGATAAAAATTCAATATGGATCATTCGATTAGCATTGAAACTTGATAAGTGTAGGTATTGAGTACGCCAAAATTTATTACCGAAATTTCAGTGTAAGCATTTGCAAAATCAGCTCCATATAGCAGAGGTAATTGATAAATTTCGAAATTTTATTACACCTTAACAAGAAAAAATTCAACAGGTCAGATAAAGAACAATCAGCTATCTCCCCCCCCCCGAAAAATTACGATAATACACAAGTATCTCGAACAAATTACGATTAATTACAAAGTAATCGAAAGTTTTTGTAAAAACTGAGAGAGAGGGTTTTTAAAAATAACCGCAAAATAGTAAATATTAACGAACAAGTAACTGAATTTTCAATTTAAATGTTTTCCACATAATTGCGGTGCAATTCAAGTTAATAAAAAACTCATCAGAATACAAATTTTAAATCCCCTTCGGATCCGAAGTCGAAGAAATTTTTTCAGCCACAAATCTCCCGGACAAAATTTCTAGGCGTGAGAACTCACAAAATTTTAGCCTCAAACATAATTTCAGCATTTAAAATGATTCAAAGTAAAAAAAAAATCCTAATGTCACACTTTGGCAGCAAATTCTCCTGTTTTTCGAAATCACGCAGTACTACTGCCCAATTCTCGTGTTTTTGCTGAAATTCATAGATTCTATCATTTTTAAAATTGCACCAAAATGTAAAAAAAAATAAAAAAAATGTTATCAAACCCAGGGAAATGATATTTTAGCAGCGATGGTTTTAGAACATACTCTTTCCAAAAACTCAAAGTCCCGCGTCAATCTGAAAGGCGAACACTTCAAGGGTTCCCTGTAATAAAAAGTTATCAAATTGTTGTATCAATACCGCATACTTCATAGGTAGTTTGATAATCCATTTTATGACATCATCGGAATTTCAACAAGACAACCATAAATCAATAACTCACGGCCAACGAATAAACCGTCGTGCAAATTTTTTTCCAAGTGCATTCTGTCGCAAAATAAAACTCGAAAACTTAGCATTTTCGCAACTTTGACGTCAATTTGCCAATTTATCCCATCGCCGGTTGCATTCTGTCGCAAAAATTTTTTGAACATTTTGTGACCAGAGATGAGAATGCGACAGAATGCAACCCAAAATCCTATTACACTAAAATCCAGAGGTGTTAACCGTAATGAGAATCTAATTCTGGTTAAGGTTTTTAGCAAGTTCTGTGATAATAGTTAGGGTTAGTTTCGGTTCCGTTCTGGAAATCTTATGCTCCAACGCGATTGGGTACATTTACGGGTGTCTCTGAAGTAACGGTTGCAGGTTACGGTTACCGGTTTTTTAGTGGTTTCACCTTTTTTTTTTGACAGATCATAAAATTCTCAATTTTTTTTGTTCTGTTGAATAATGGTGAATCGGTTAAAAAAAAAGAGGCAATTTCTTGTTGATAATACAACCACTTGGAAACCCAATAGGCACACCCCAGGAATTTTCCAGGGGAGGGGGGCTAAAATTGAAACAAATTAGGTCTCAAAAATCTGTTTTTTTTTTTCGGTATGCAAAGCACACCCAGAAATTATTTAAGGGAGAGGCTGGAAAATTCGATAAAAAAATAGGGGGTGTTCAAATTTCAATGAAATAATTAGTAACCTCTAGTTTAGTGCACTGGCTAGTTTGGGTATGTCATTAGGCTAATAATACATAAACAGATTTGAGTAAAGAAAAATTGGAAACGAAGCGGAATTTTTAAGAACAAATTATAGAAATTGACCTTGAATAAATGAAATGAATTTAATGAAAATCAGTGGTTTTTCACTGATCCTTAGACAAAAGTATGATTTTTTTCATTTTTTTTTTTCTGACCAAAGTGGGAAATTGATTGAGAAATCAGTGATTTTTGGGACTGAAAAATCGTCATTTCTAATGAAAAATTACTCATTGATTCTTCAAGTTCAAAGTTATAGGCAAGTCAAATTTTTCAACACCAGTCACGAAACCGACAATGTTCAAAAATGTTTCATTCTTAACTGCCGTTGCAAAAGTAGTAGGAAAATTCGGCAGGATTCGGCAGAAGAAAGAGAAGCCGTCTCCCTTTTGCGTTGCATGTGCAACTTTGAATTTTTTCATTTGCAAAAATTTTTTTTCCAATTTAAAATTCTTGAAAGAAAATATTTAAATTTGATTAAGGTGTTTAATTTTGCTTGATTCAGTGTTTTTATTTCTTTATAAAAATTATTCTTAATCACTATTGAGTTGGAAGATTTGAAAAAAAAAAAAAAACATGAGGTTTGAAACTTTCTTTACAAATTCGAAGTGGGAAAAAGTCATAAATGTGAATTTGAAAAAAGTTATGCAATTAGTTGAGAAATAAATGAAGAAAAATGTCGATTGAAATTTAAAAAAATCAAAAAAATATAAAATTTTACAAAAAATTTTTACAACAGGAAAAACTTCACTAGAAAATTGAAAAAATTTCTAGGGTTCTCGAACCCTGTAGAGGAGATTTTAACAAAAACGCGAAAAGTTTATCTGTATTTGGGAAAAAACAAAAAAAATGAGAAATCTTTTTTATAAAAATACAATTTTTGGGACCTCCCCAGAAATAAGTGAGAAAATCTGCATAGTAAAATTTTAGGAAATTTTTTTTAGTTCGGCTTTTTTGTGCATATTTACAACAAAATTACTATGGACCGAAATATCTTCCTTCTCCCTCTTTCTCTCCTTTTCAAAATTTATCAAAAAGTTTACATACCTACACAAACCCATTACCCAAATTTTAAGGCGCTGAAGTTCTTCGCGACTTAAGGGCAAATTTGAAACTTCGAAACTTATTACCTCAATCGCCTCGAAGAAGTGAAAAATTTGAATCAAGTCAACGAAAAGAAACCCATTTTTAGTTTCTTCCTACGAGATTCTTATCAATCTAGTGGAGAAAGAGAGAAGAGGATTGTATCAGGGATCCTAAACAAATCAAGAGTTAAAATGAAATAAAAAGAACAAAAAAACATCACGAAGTAGGTTAGATATATCCTAGCAACGTATCTAATAGGTACCATATTTTAATTCAAAATTGCATTTCAACCAAACATGATACAAATTTCGTAGGTATTTTCAAGATATTGGTTTTAATGTAATGGGAGAATATCGAATCCGAATATTTCATTTTTTCAACATTCACAATGGTTAGGCCAATGTCGACACATATTATGCAATTTATGTAAATCATAGATTACTCCTACATACATTCATTGTTTCCAACAGTCTAGGACACTGAAAGGTTTCGTACTAAGCACCAAAACTGCCAACGGTCTTAATGGCCCAATATTTTTGGATTGTATGGGTTGTTGTGTTGGTACTGGAGTCACTGGCAATATATCATGATAAAATTTTTAAAAAAATGAAACCTTCAGATATCGAGTATTTAGAAATCAATGGGTAAATAAGTAGAACATGACTTAACCCCAAACTATGTAAACGGATTTTGACTCGCTACGTTCACTGTAAGTTAATCAGGTAAACATCGAAATTATTGTAAAGATCAAAAATTCAGTTTCGCTTCCCAAATTAAAAATTGCTGATAATAGGTTCTCGTCCTTCAAAGCCTGCAAAAGTGATTAAAAAAAACTGAGCAATAAAATAAGGATGGTCAGAAAAATTCATGATGATGACATACCTTAAATGCAAATACCCAAGTGGAAATTACGTAAGGGACTTGAAAGTCGCCTTTCTTCAACGTATCTTTTTTTTATTTTTTTAGGTTTTCAGATTTATTATTTTTGAACAGTGATAGTAACTTTGCGGGTATTCTTTCTGGCGTTTTCACATTAACTCTCCATAATTGGATCAGAGGTAGCGAATTACTTGGCATTGTAGAGAATCCTTTCGATTCAAAACAAATTTAAAAAAAGTAATATCAATGAAATCAAGAGGACATCACGATTTATTTAGTAAAACCTGGTAAGTCAAAATTCAATTTTTAAGAATAGGGTTGGTGCCAAAAATTGAGATTTGGCCTGAAATTCAATATCATATTTATAAAATACGCGATTATAACTTCAAACTGGAACCCAAACTTGGTCCATTAGGATCGAAGAAATTGACCATGAATTCCGCAGATTAAGCGGGTTCGCGAAAAAGAATCGCAACGCGTTGGGTTACGTTGTTGTGACATCAGTTCTCGGATCTCAAAAGGGAACGAAACAAGCCGTCGCGTCGCGTAAATTGTATTGCCCGATTCTTTCGATCATTTAATGATAATCGTAATTTTTTTCGTTGATTTTCAATGTGTATTTCGATAATTCATTTTATCAAGGATAAGGGACCGTAAAAATATTTAGTTTGAGTTATTTATAGTAGTAGCATATCAAGAGTCAAAATTAATCCCCAATAAAACTAACGTTCGAAAAAAATTTGAGTTGAGAAAAATTGGAAGGAAAACAAATCCAAGGTTGAAAATGACTTCTGAAAAAAAATTTGATTTGAGAAAATGATATGAAATAAATTCAAGTTGAGAAAATTGAAAACAAAACAAATTTGAGTTGGGAAAATTGAAAAAAATTTGAGTTGAAAAAATTTAAGAAAAAATCAAGTTTTGAAAAAAATACGTCTAAAAAAATTTGATTTGAGAAAGTGAAAGAAACAATTTGAGTTGAGAAAATTACGTTGAAAACAAAATTTGAGTTGATTAAAATTGGAAAAAAATAAATTGAGAAGATGGAACAAAAATTGAGTTGATGAAATTTGAAGAGGTCTTTTCCAAAGTGGCCCTAAGTCAAAAAAAGTGATGATTTTGCGTACACAGTAAAGTACGTTTATACGGCTTGCCCTTTGAACATTTCTTTTCCCATTATCACTCTATAAAATTTATGCAGTACAGTGGGCATAAACTAAAAATGGGAGGTCCTCGATCTTCAAAAATTTGATGTTAGTGCAGCTGGAACCCCTCAAAGTTGGCAAAGTCTGTGATTTTTGCGAATTATGGAAAAATTGGATATTCAAATTTGCATTTCTCACCCAATTAAGTAGAAGAAAATTTTATTAAACGAATGTATGGCATTGTAGGTACTATTCAGCAATTGCCCTGCAAATTACACCACCTCTCCCCCTCAATCAATGCCATATATCAGCATTTTCACATCATTATTATGAAGTCAACAGATATCGAGATAACTTACGACTTTTACTTTAATCATAAGTGAAATAATTCTTTAAATTCCCCTCGCCCCCCCCCCCCGGAAAATCAAGAAAAAAAATATGTTCATAGAGCTTTATGGGATTCTAGCTGAGAAAAATGTTTTTTTTTATGAACATTCGTTTTACAGGTGAGGCAGCCATCAAAACAAAAACAGTGCTGACTTAGGCCACTTTGGCACCCAATAAAATGAAACTTTAGGCACTTTGGAGAAACCGAGATTAAAAGTTGCTGGAACACTGCAAAAAAATATGAGTTGGTAGGTCGGAAATACCTACCACAGCTGGGTATCCTTTCATTACCACCAAGATGGCGCATCAAACTGCATTTTTCTCAAAAAATTGACTTAGGCCACTTTGGAAAAGACCTCTTCAATTATGTTCGAAAAAATTTGAGTTGAGAAAATTACATCTAAACAAATTTGATTTGAGAAAATTATTTTAAAAAAAATTCGAGTTGAGAAAATTGAAAAAAAAACAAATTTGAGTTGGGAAAAATTGAAAAAAAATTGAAGTTGAGAAAATTGTAAGGAAAAAATAATCCAAGGTTTGAAAATTACTTCTGAAAAAATCTTGATTGAGAAAAATTATAGAGAAAAAACCATTCAAGTTTGGAGAAAATTGAAAAAAAAACAAATTTGAGTTTGGGAAAATTGAAAACAAAACATTTGAGTTGAGAAAATTCGTAAGAAAAAATCCCAAGGTTTGAAAAGTACTTTGATGTAAAAAGTTTGCAGTCGAAACAAATTATAAGAAATAAATCGAGTTTAGAAAAATTTGAAAGAAAAAATTGCAAGTTTTGAAAATTATGTACGTCTTGAACAATAAATTTGAGTTGAGAAAATTATAAGAAAAAATTCGAGTGCGAAACTTGAAATAAATAAATTTGAGTTTTGAGAAAATTAGAAGAAATAATTGATTTAATTTACTTACCACATCATGAAAAAAAACGTGTAAAAAAAATTCAGCAAAAATCCCCCCCGAAAAAGTCAACTTCCGAAATCAACCGCAGCGCCAACACGATGGAACTGACGTCCATGGCATATTTTCGTTGAGGCGGTCATTTTCGAAACAAACGAGTTCAAAATCGGAACTTAGAAAATTGTTTTGTCCGAGTTCTACTCAACCGATTGAGTGCGGTTTGTTCGTTGACTTTATAATTATTGTATATTCTTATAACATATTTCAATTTAGCCAAATCGAAATTTTTGGCACCAACCCTATGTTAAAAAATTTCTCTGAAAAATTCATTTTTGTTCTCTTCTCAACTTACAGACATTTCGTCATCGAAAATTTTAAAATTTATTTAAAAAATGCTCACAATTGGTTCCTATTTTTTTGCTTCACAGATAAATTTCAAAAGAAGTAGGTGATGAAAAGTTATTTTTTAAACGAAAATTAAGATTCTTGACAAATGAAAAGGGAGGAAGAATCTTCTGGTCTATAATTTTTTCAGTCTCTTAAAAATACTCCACGAGTATTTTAAAAATTGACCTCGACATTGGATGCACTTGTATTCAATTGGAAATATCCATTCATTTAAATCTCAGATTTCTATAAATTTTTCCACATATCCTCGCACCCAATTACACTACTTTTTCTTTTCTCAGGTTAAAAAGCCAACCTTGGCCAGCACAAATGATAAAAATAATACAATATTCTTGATTGCATTATTCACCTCCATTTAATGAATCGTTCCCAAGGCATACGATGTACTAAAAAAATCTCGATTCGTTAGCGTGAAAGGATCGCAACTATATGTATTTATCTGATCCGGTCGAAGTTTAGAACCAGTAACGTCTGATTCCTGTCCATAGTAAAGATAAAACAATACCAGGCAAACATCATCACCATTGAATGAAGTGAAATATGACGAGTTATTCTTCATCGAATGCGTATCCTTTTCTAAATTTTAGTAAGAAGAAGAAAAATTAAATACGTCGAAAAAAAAAATAATCAAATAGGTAGCTAACTATCTTACGTTCCACATTAGGAGTAGCTTTCCTTCGGGTAACCCGTTGAGATTATTTTTGATGGGTATTGTGATAGAAGGAAGCATCTTCGTACTGAATGACGAAATTCAGCTTGAAATTTAAAGGATGATTGCGCAATCGATACGTTTCTGTGCCGTACCAGTCGTACAAACTATTTTACTTCATTGGGATCTTCTGCTATAACAACTCTATAAGAAGAATTTTAAAAAATTGTAAAAAAAAAAAAATCTGTTCATAAGTACTCGTGATATTTTCATCATCTACTTAGATACCTTACCTTTCAAAATCAGTGAACTTTTTGGAAATTGTTTCCACACAAAACGCGAAATTCATGCATCAGTCGATATGATTCTGGCGAATTGGTGGTATAAATATGTTTCAAATCGCGATATTGAGCGGGTTCTTTAATATTGGGAGAGGAGACTGGTTCATCTCTTAATTTTCATCTTCTAAGAGACATTCACAAGCATCGAATCTAAATCCAGCCACTCCTTTGTCTGCCCAGAATTTTATTATTTTCTTTCGAAGAAATAAAAATTTCAAAGTATGAATCAATATTTTACATCGAGGTACTTGAATAACGAATTCAATTCGCTGATACGCCAGAGTACAAGCTTACTCCAAAATAATACTTATAAGAGAAGCATTCCACAGGCAATTTTTTTTTTGAGTCGAAACAAGAACGTAATCGAAAGTAGGAACATGAAAAAAAAAACTATTAAAAATTCATTTTTGAATTTTTGGCGACTTTTTGAAAATTCAAAAACACCTCATACCTTGACAAAAAATTTAAAAAAAGGGAACTTGATCTGATGAAGTTGAAAATTGAATATTGTTATCTAATACTGTATGACACGAAAGTTTTGTCTACTTGAGATACTTCTCAATATCTCGAAACTGAAAAAAGATACTTGGGACGGTTTGAAACGACATAATGTTCCCAGTAATGAGGGCATTGACCATTGAGGGCGATGGTCGTATTTTCAGACCTACACATAGGGGGTCCAGGTCCACCCCTTGAAAACCGGTTAGGGTCAAAAAATGGGAGGTCCCGGTTTTTTTTGTGAAATAAACTCAACATACTAATGCAGTAAAATGTGGGATGTTTTTTTGAAACCGGTTCAGCAGTTTCGAACCAGTTGCCAATAATATTCAAAAAATGGAGATATGAAAAAGTTTGAAACAAAAGTTGTAGAGAATTTAAAAAAAAAACATTTTCTGTTCCATAACTTTTTTTCCATTTTGAAATGGAAAGAAGTTATGGTACAAATAAGGACTCGAGTAAGTATAATTTTTCTTTTTTTAAGCCATAACTCTTCTCCATTGCTAGATGAAAAAAAATTACAGAGTGTAAAAATGTTCAGTTTTCAATTCTGTAAAATTTTCAATTCCCACTTCTTTTGATATCCCCACTTTTTTATAACTGGCTATCGACTTGGGAAAAAAAATCCCTCAAGAAAATTGGAAAAATTGGGGATTATCTTGCACCGTATTTTTGACTTTTCAGAACATCGTCAAACTTCCAAAAATGAACTTCAGCACTCGACTTTCTAGACTGAAGGGTTATTTTTGGATGTACTTTAGATATATGTTTGCTTCGACTCATAATTTTACTGTCGATGAAGTACTTTCCTTGATATGTGAGGTAGATAGTAGATACCTTCAATTCATTTATAACCACTTTGTTACGTAAATTGAAATCCGGCTGGTTTTTGGTAAACTGATGAAAATAGAATTGCTTTCTTTTATCATTCCATGTCCAAGCACTCCCAGTGAAAATAGAAAGCTGTAATTTCAAATAATCGAAGCTGAGAAGTTGATTTTTGAAACAGAGATTAAAAATCTAAAATTATTCAAATTATTGACCCAATTGTTGGGTGGTATTGGCAATCCATTTGTATCATATCCTTTCGGGTCCTTCCATATGAAAAAATCAGTATAAGGTTCTTCTCTGTTTATCGATTTCTTGAACCATGGATGTTCGTCACTGCAGTGGTTGAATACCATATCTATTACCAGCTTCAACCCTTGAATAAAATAACTTAATTAGGCCATTAAAAAATAAAAATAAACAATTCGGTACCCTACTCTGGTCAAAATTGGTGAAATTCCGCCTAAACCAAAAAATTGTTTCTCAAAAGTTGATCATAGCAAATTTGGGTCAACAGATTTGAATTTTTGGCGTAATTTTATCCCATTTTGAAAAGTCACATTCTAATTACTTGAAAACACTCAAAAATTGGTCTGTACTCAAAATTATCAAAAATTGATCCAAAAAATTTTGGTCAACATTTTTAGGTTTTTGGTAAAATTCTATACAATTTTCATAGGTCACACGCGCAATTTTTTGAAAATATGTACTCAAAAAATTTATTTGATATTGAGCTCAAAATGGCTCAAAAATGCTCAAATTACATTTTCACTAATATCGTTGTACTGCTCGTGAAGTTTTAACCCATTTTGATAGGTCAAACGTCAATTCTTTGAAAATATTCAAAAATTGACCTGCGTTTAAAATTCTAAAAAAACTACTCAAAAAATTTTTGGTCAACATTTTTTAGGTTTTTAGTGAAATTCTATCCCATTTTCAAAGTCATACGTCAATTTTCTAAAAAATTTTAAAATTTACTTGATTTTGGACTCAAAATTACTCAAAATGCTCAAATTACATTTTCACTAATATCGTTGTACTGCTCGTGAAATTTTAACCCATTTTGATAGGTCACATGTCAATTATTTGAAAATACTCAAAAATAAGTCTATGTACTCAAAAATTAGCCTGTACTCAAAAATCTCAAAAATTGCTCAAAAAATTTTGGTCATTATTTTTGAGTTTTTGGAGAAATTCTGCCCCATTTTTATAGGTCACACACGTCAATTTTTAGAAAGCACTTAAAAATTGATCTGATTTTGGGCTCAAAATTTCTCAAATTACATTTTCACTAATATTTTTGTGCTACTTACCTGTGAAATATCATCCCATTTTGATAGGTCAAACGTCAATTTTTTAAAAATACTCAAAAATTGGCATGTGTTTAAAATTCTAAAAAAAATTACTCAAAAAATTTTTGGTCAACATTTTTAAATTTTTGGTGAAATTCTACCTCATTTTGCTACGCCATAAGTTAATTTTCTGAAAATAATTTAAAACTGACTTGATTTTGAGCTCAAAATCGCTCAAAATGCCCAAATTACATTTCAACTAACATCGCTGTACTGCTTGAGAAATTTTTAACCCATTTTAATAGGTCACATGTCAATTATTTGAAAATACTCAAAAATTGGTCTGTACTCAAAATTCTCAAAAATTGCTCAAAAAATGTTGACCAACATTTCTGAGTTTTTGGTGAAATATGAGTATTGAGTACTTTTGGGTACTCATAAAAGATTACAATTACCTCTAGCATTCATTTCTTTTATCAACTCGTCAAAATCTTCCATCGTCCCCATCATTGCATTAACAGCCATGTAGTTCGATATATCATAGCCACTGTCCACCATAGGAGACTCGTAATGAGGAGTAATGTAGATCGTTTCGATGCCCAACTCGACAAAATGATCAAGTTTCGAAAGCAGTCCTAAATTTTTAAAGAAAAGAAAAGATTAATTTTCAATTTTATAATGTAAAAATCATATTAATCACTGATTTAGTGTTTAGTTTACCTTTCAGATCGCCCATTCCGTCACCATTGCCATCTTTGAAAGATGGCAGGAATACTTCGTACATAGTTGTGTACTTCCACCAGGTCTTGTCTATCGCGCACCATGAAATTTGCAGCAGACATAACATTAAAAATAACCTCTTCATTTTAACTTGAATGTAAGAAATATAGGTACCACTTATTCAAATGATTCTACCAGGTTTTCAGACGAATCAGCAGCATTTAAGAGAAAACATAGAGTGCCTTTCTTTTATAAGATGAATAACACCAGAAAATCTACACACTTCAGCGGCTTCAAGTATTATCAAAAATACATTTATCTAAACAAGAAGGCGGTCTAGGTATTTTATTAACTGAGCAGTGTACACATAATCAATACCTGCTTAGCATAAGAATATGCTTTTTGAGAATGTGAATTGTGAATTCGCAGTACCTATTCAAATTAGTCAAAAAGAATTGGCGTTCGCAGTATTCAAATGAGTCAGAAAAAATTCGAGTTTACAGAATTCAAATGAGTCAGGAGATTAAATGTAGGTACTTGACAACTTGAAAACGACTCTCTAACTATTTGGTTTTCAAATTTGGAATGCTAAATATTTGAGATTCGATTGAAACTACTGTAAAAAAAAGAGCAGATATCTTCAATTCATCTTCTATTATATAAAGAGAAGTGGTGATTTTTTTGGGACAGGTGAATTTCGAAGATACTACGCGGTTAGGTTAGAGGCGCGTGCCATTGGAAAGGGCTCTGCGAGGAGAAGTTATATGGGGTAAAAAGTTTCGAAAAAGATGTCTTCAAAGCTGAGAAAAAACAATACTACATATTTTCAGAAAATTTGGTGACCCCAGGCCTGCTTTAAGACTTACCAAAAAAGAACCTATTCCCACTTTAAATTTTTTTAGTCAAAAATTTATTTTATAGGCTAGTAGAAAGGCTATTCCATAATAAAACAGACCAAAAATGAAGTCGGGTCTTTCGATTTCGCTCAAATCTTTTATACAAGATCCCCCTTGTGGTCTATTCACAAAACCGCGATCATTTCTTTTCTAACCCTCAAGAGAGAGGGGAGGAGGGCCTCGAAATTTTTATGCAATAGGGTCAAAATTCAAAAATAATAAAAATAACGCGTGACCTGTTGTTTGTTAGGTTTTTGAGGGCGCTGAGTTCGAAAATTTGCTTATTTTTTTGGATTTGTCCCTTTAGTGTCTCTCTAGCCCCCCAATTTTGGGAAAAACTATGTTGAGAAACAAACATATCGTGGGGATTCCAACTAATTTGAGGCTGTAGAATTCGAATATCGACTTACTTTTTGATCCCATCCCCTCCCCGTGCTCCAACAGGCCCCTTCCTCCAGTCTTAGGTAATCAATACGGAATTAAATATTTCAAAAAATTACGGGGATGGTGTCGGATCTAAAAGTAAGTTGATATTCAAATTCTACGGCCTCAAAATAGTTGGAATCGATATGCCACAAGATATTTTCGTTTCTCAACATAGTTTTTCCCAAATTTGGGGGCTAGAGGCCCTAGAGGGACACTAAAGAGACAAATTCAATAAATAAGCAAATATTCGAACTCAGCGCCCTGAAAAACCTAACAAACGACATGTCACACGTTATTTTTAATTTTTTTGAATTTTGACCTGATCAAGGGGGTTAATATGGGGGTTCAGGGGGGTCGAATGAAAAAACTGAGTACATATTCGAAATCAACGCCTTCGAATTAGTAGTAATCGATGTGTTACTTCACTTTTTCGATTTTTTTGAGTTTTGGTCAAAATTGTGGACCCCTGTACCCCTCAGAAGTCTTGAGATCCCATCTTGAAAATTTGTTGCTTGAAAAAAGGGTGAAAAGGGTTCTTCACTGTAATTTTTTCAGATTTTTAAATGGAAGTTTTCATCTTTTGTTTTTATCATGAAAGTTGAGCTTTTACCACCAAAGTTCAACTCTGAGCTTTTCAAAATGTGATTACCGGTTTTGAATGTCCTATCAATTTTCTTTCAGACCCCGCAAACAGTTTTCCCACAAGTACAACCTATCTCGAGATATGAGCCTTCAAAGTTTGGTAATTTGAGTAAAAATCGCAATTGCATTAAAATTTCGAGGCCCCTCCCCCACCTCCTTGAGGGTTAGGAAAAAAATTATCGTGGTTTTGTGATTAGACCACCGAGGGGAGCTTGTAGAAAAAATTTGAGCGAAATCGGAAGACCCAACTTCACTTTCGGTCTGTTTTAGTATGGAATAGCCCTGATTCAAAAATACAGAATTTTACCAAATTTGGCTTACCTATTATTCAGATTTAAAAAAGTTACCTTTATTAAATGTTTGTTCCAAAAGCCCCACCATTTTTCAATTTTTCTTCGCTAAAATCGGGTAATTTGGCTAAAAATCGCAATTGCATAAAAATGTATAGCTTAGACAATACCTTGATCTTTCCTTCACCATCCCTTAAAATTTTGACTCGATGATATAATTTTTTCTATTTTTAAAGAATTTTTTTCTGAAGGAAGTCAAAATTTGATTTTGAAAATTTGGGCCCCTAATTTCGACCACCCACTGATTTCGTCCGCTAGGAAAGAAATCTACCGGATTTTTTTTTTCATGTTCCTCTTTCGTAGATAAACAATTTGAGACCAAAATGACAACTCTCCAGCCAAAACTCTCGGAAAAAAGTGATAAAAACGAAATCGCATAAAAACAATAAATTACATAAGATTATACAGGTGGTCGAAATTGGGGCACCTCAAAAAATTCGAACTTACGTAAAAAATTTTGGTACGTGTCACAGTGGGCCAGGAGACCCCTCAACCCGTGCGAAATTCATTATCTAAAAAATTTAGCTATCAAAGTCGGTGAAATGTAGTCTTGGTTTGATTTTTGAGGTGGTAGATTACGAATTTGACAATAAAAAATATGTACGGGGAAGAGGGAGGGGGTGAAGCGGTGCTAAAATTGAAATTCAGCTAAAATATCGGGTAGTATATCGAAATCTAGGTTTTCCAGATCGCAGATTACAAATCTGGCAAAGAAAATTATTTTGAGGGCAAGGGGAAGAGGTGAAGGGGGAGCTACACTTGAAGTTGACCTAAAATATCCCGTAGTATATCAAAATCTAGGTTTTTGAGGTCGTATATTATGAATCTGAAGAAGAAAATTTTTTGGATTGAAGGGGGAGGGGGAGGGGTAGGGTATTGCTGAAATTTTGATTCGCTTTAAACATCGTGTATGTATATCAAAATCTAGATTTTTAAGGTCGTAGATTACTAATTTGACAAAGAATATTTGGTAGAACGATAAGTGTTCAAAAGAGATACAAAATCAAGATGAAGTAAGGGACGGGATGGTGCAACTTTATCACAGACTCCGGACATCACATAGAAGCTTTTCAAGTGATAAAATTGCGAACATATTTATGCCTTTTTTAAGCATTTTTTTGATGCTACATATTTCTCCTGGGCTAAATGACCAATGTCACCGTTTTTTGAATATTTGATTAACTTCCACCACTCAAAAAAAATAATTCAAATTCAAGGTCATTAAAGTGGCCGGAAAAATCTGAAAAATTTCTAGGTAGATACTTTCCCTTAGTACCTTTACCTAGAATTATAGTAAAGGAGGGAACGAAATTCTATTTCTCGTTTTTAGGTCCTGGGTATTCAGGTTTTAATTTAGCGCGATTGCCAAGTTTTAAGGCTTGCGTGCTTTAAAAATTTATTAAAAAACGACGATTCCATCGAAATCTGACCCTAATTCACCATCAAAAAGAACAATAATGTGGTACAATTTATTTCGAAAATTATTCGCAATACGCAATCAAAGAACACGCAGAAAAATTTTTCACCTATGCGATTTTTTTTTTCTAATTATCTCCACCAGTTTTAGCTGCAGAGTTGCCAGATTGGTTTTTTATTATTGGTCTGCGAAAAGGGAGAATGAAAAAAATGTTCCCCGGTAGAATACGTTCATAACAGACGAAATAGAGGGGGTGGTCGAGATTAGGAACGTCGAAATCAGGGCATCTTACCCTTATCACTATCCGCCCATTTTTATATTTTTTTCTGAATATTTCGTCCTGTTATGGGTTTTGGAGGATATTTAATCATTTTACACCTTTCAGTCGAAAAGGGACAGAGCTAAGAAGTCCAAAAAGGAGATCATTCTAGTAAAAAAAATTATGCAGTTTTCGTCATTGATGATGAGTAATTATATTTGTTTGCAATAAGATTTAAAAAAATTTATTCGGATCCAACCGTCTTCGAATTCAGGACCACAACACCAAAAGATCTCAAGATGAACGTGTTCGGGACCGTTGCTGAAGTTGATATTTCATCACTGAAATTATTTTTATGCAAATAAAAAAATTATTAAAATGAATTCAACATTCAATCCTAATGCTATGCAACATGTATCTGTAACAATTAATAATCACCCAATTGTGTATCCGGAATTAGGACTAGCCAATTCAACACTCATCAACTCGGGCAGATCGTGAATAATGCTCCTCAAGTTGACTACTTCAGATTCGCTGCCGAAATTTAAAACTACGACAGAAGTCTCTCTTCCTTTCAGAATCCTAATTGAAATAATTCCAAATTATTCAAGTAAGTCACACGATCATTCAATCATGGAGGAAAAAACGAGTATTTTCTTCAGTATTCAACTACCTCGTAAATGCAAAAACCCAAGTTGAAACAACGTAGGATTTAAAATCACCGAACTTGAAAACATCACTTTTCCTCAACTCGATCATTTTTTTAAATATATAATAATGACTGTTCTTATCACTCTTTTGCTTTTTCACGTTTATTTTCCAATATTCCGAGCTGACGGGTAAATATGTTTTTGGATTGGTAGAAAATCCTAAAAACGAGTCATACAATTCAAAAAATTACTTCAGTGTAAAAAAAAGGAAGGATTAAACAATGGATCAGTTTAAGTTTTATGTACCTGCATTGAAGGAATCATCCCATTGCATAGGGAGCCTACAGTTGTCTCGAGTAGCTCTGGTGAAATCGTCCGGATTATAATCTCTTTTTTGATCGTCTCGAATTCTGGCTCCAATCATGCCGATTTCTTGCCCATAATAAGTATAGGCCACTCCGGGAAGTAACATCGTCATCGTTGTGAAAATATATTCGTACTCTGGATTAAATTGAAACGCTTTTCTGAACTTGTCGTGATTTTCAGACTATGTACAAAATAAAGAGAAAAAAAAAGAATAAAACCATTAATGAGCAAGGAACTTTGGTAATAGGCGATTTATATCTTTGGAAATTATTCATTTTCTTACATTCCAAGTGGGAGTTCCTCCTTCAGGAATGGGATTAAGGTAATTATTGATCAAATTATGGTAAAACGAAGCATTCTTGAAATCGTTAATTAAAATGAATGCAAAATTCAAAGGGAAATGCGTTATTTTGTAATCTTTCGAACCATAATACTGATATAGCATTTTACCACCTCCGTAAGCTTCGGGAAGTAAAATTCTGAAACGTAGAAGATATGATTTTTAAAAATCTGATTAATTTCATTTACTTTTCATCTTGAAAACTGAAGGAATTATTCGAGCACCTTTCATAATCGGTGAATTTTTTCGAAACTCTATCGCAAAACACTCGAATATCGTGCAAAAATTCATACGTTTCCCATAAATCAGCCGTGTAAAGATGGGTAACATCGTGGTAAGTATAAGGCACAGTGACACCAGGTGTAACCGGATCGTCTCTGAATTCGGCATCTTCTATTAAATATTTCGTAGCATCGATTCTAAATCCGGATATGCCTTTATCGAGCCAAAATTTGAAAATTTTCTGCAAATAAAAAAATTGTTGAAATACATAATATTATCTACTTCCATGTCATCATGTCGTAATTCACCACTTTTTGACTCCAACAGGGATCATAGCAAAATTTTTGAAGAAAAAAGTAACTTTTTTTGAGCAAAAAAATGACCAAAGTGACTTTTGATGGGAAAAAAGTAACCAAAGTGACTGAAGTCGAAAAAAGTGACAAACGCCCTAAAAAAGTGACCCGCTATGATGCCAGGCTCTAATCTTTAGATTTTACTCAATCAAAATTTTCTACGAAGTTTTTTCTTTACAATGATTAAAAAACCATCGTTGTTTTGGTTCCAGCTCCCTGGAGTTCCAGGGGGAGGGGGGAGGGGGGAGAGGGATTGATGTTTCTTTTTTCTCTGCGATTTCTACGACTTTACATAAAATTGTATCCAAAAACCAAGTCAATATTCAAACTCTGCGCTTCAAAATACATACATAAAAAATAATACGCCACGGGTAATTTTACATTTTTTTCAATGTTGTCCAAAATTTCGGGCACTGTGTCCCCTAAAAGATCATGATTCCAACACGAAATCTTCTGTTATCGAATACTACCCTAAAAAGAGCCCATTTGCAGGATTTTTGTAGATTTTTAAATTAAGTATAAATTCATCTTTGAACTTTGGTGTATATCACTGAAAATTGAAATTTTTCCTAGAACCTCAACTTTGAATTTTGATAATTTTTACAAACGATTTCGAGCCTGATTTCAATCTTCCATCTAACTGCGTAGGTATATAAGCCAAATTTATCCGAGTATCGTCAATTTAAGAACCTATAAGACATCGATGTTGTTGGGTATTTTTATGTAATATCGCAGGGCCAAAAAAATAAAGAACGACCTATACATCGGAGCCCTCAGAAGGCTGGAATTAAAAACTGTGGTTTTTAAACTTTTGACTTGGAGATGAAAGAACTAAAAAATTTTTGAGCGAAATGCAAAGATGCAAAACCAAGAAGTGGTTGAATTGACTTACAAAAAATCAATAATGTACTTCCAAATTTTTTTTTAAACAACGGAAATCTCGCATTTCATTCATTTTATTTGAAAAATTATGGAAATTTTGAATTTTGATTCATTTGAGAGATGACTGTATTGGAACAACAAAGCAACAGTGGTGGCATCCTAAATTTTTTCCGGGGTAGCAAAATCAAGATTTTTGGAGGGAAAAAACCTGAAATTTTTCTGGGTGTAGCCAAAATTTTCAAGATTTGGAAGGTCGGCAATAAAAGAAACTTTTTGAAAAAACGCATTCAACTGTTTTCAGTCTAAAATTTAGCGCTGATTCATAAACAGGGATCAAAAGGGGAAAAAAAATGCTTTTTGCAATTTAATGAGTAGGTAATTGTTGTCTAATATTTTTTGCGCTGATCACGATAAAAATAATGAAAAAATTCCAGCACGTCAAGATTTTTCATAAGATTGGAATTTTTTGTTAAATATTTGATTTACTTACATTTTCAAAGTAAATGTTGGCCCTTAAAGTCGATTTTCTGGGTAAAAAAAAAGGATCCTCCGAAAAAATGAAAAGAACATAAATTGTAGAGCGTAAAATTACCTTTTTGTAGAGTTCGATTAGTTTTTTTCTTAGGAGGCTTAGTTTGTGAGATATTTTCAATTTTAAAAAAAGTTGAATTATGAATAAAAAATTTCGAAAATTTAGCCTCTTAAGAAAAAACTAATTGGATTTGCGGAAAAGAAATTTTACGCTCTACAATAATTTATATTCCATTCATTTTTTTTTTCGTAGAGCTCTTCCTTTTATCATAAAATTGACTTTAAGTGTCAAAAGCTATCGAAAAAAGTAGAAAAACTTCAACAAAAAATAGAGTTTCAACTTAAGTATGTGTAGATTCTTGAACTTTGATTAATCACTGAAAATTGAGCTTTTTGTCTGAAACCTCAATTTTGAATTTTCAAGAACTCTTAGGGGCTAGAACTGGAAACTGCAGGCATCATAGTGAAATTTGGTGGGAAAAAAAGTAACCAATGTATTACCAAAAAGTAACCAAAAACTCAATTTTTAATGGTAAAATTTGTAAAAAAAAAAAAAAAAAAAAAAAATATGTACGTATGTACTTAATGCAATTATTATAACTTATAAGTGCTCCCAGAAATTATGTAAGGGAGGGGCTGAGAATTGGAGAAAAATGGGGTGAGGAGGAGGGGTAAAAATTCGTAACAAACTTCAAAATCTATTTTTACAGTAGTGCTCGTAAAGTCAGGTTAATTTCAGTGGACAGATGAAAAAATGTAATACAGATAAAAGCGAAGAAAAACTGAAAAATTGCAGGAATTCTCTAAATCTGAATCAGTGAGATGAATATAAATGAAAATCAGTGATTCGCATTGATCGTTTAGTTAAAATTACTGATTTTTTTCTGGTTAATTGAAAATCGACTAAGAAATCAACGACTTTTGACTGCAATATCAATGAAAATTATTTTATTGGTTCAAAAAGGCAGAGTTTTTATAAAACTTGATTGATGTAGATTTAGAAAGTTATATTCTAATGTAAGAAATAAGAAAAATTATTTTTGAAGAGTAATAAAATGCACTTCTCTGAACACTTTTAAGGTAAAATTTCATTTTTTTATTGAGCTTGGATTGAATCTGCTCTACTCCGGGACTTAATCAGACATTATGCTAGGGCAGGGAAGAATTTGAAAAAAATGAGGATGTGTCAAAATTCAGTAAAAAAAAGTGAGTATCTAGCCTACCTACCCTGTAAATTTATATGAAAATCAGAGATTTTTCATTGAAATATTAATCAAAAAATTACTGATTTTTATTTGACAAATTGGAAATTGATTGGAGTTTTGACTGAAATATGGGTGAAAATCTCTAGTTTTTGATGAAAATTATTTCACTATATACTTAACCAAGAGAATGAAAATACACCAATTTTGACTGATTCAAATTTAGGGAATGATAGTGTATTCAAGAAATAGAGGTATCAATGTACTGCCCGAGCGGAGCGAGGGCGAAATTTTTTGAAACAAAAAAGTCTCCAAAACTCGACTAAACCGAAACAAATCAGACACTTTACGCTTGAAAAAATCAATTTTTAGAGAAAAATTGTGAAAAAAAGGTAAATTTTTTGAGAAATTTTGGAAAAAAGTAACTTTTAGAGGTAAAAAGTAACCAAAGTAACTTTTGAAGTGGAAATAGTAACCAAAAGTAACTTGTCTCGAAAAAAGTAACCAAGTTACTAAAAAGTAACCACGCTATGATGCCTGAAACTGTGATTTTCCAATTCATTGGGACGGAAAAACTTCATTTAAAAAAAAAATTGAGCAAAACCTGAAGATGAGAAATCAAAAAGTGTTTGAATTGACTTGAAAATGATAAATAGGTAGATAATAGCCTAATAGGCACAATCTCGATTTTTTTTAAATGCTGGATTTGAATGAAATGAACTTACTTTGATTTCATTTTTCATCAATTTATTTCTCAAATTGAAATCTGGTTGGTGGAGAGTAAACTGATGTAAATAAAATTGCTTCCTTTGCTCATTCCATTGCCACGCACTTCCTTTGAAAATGCTCACCTTAAATGAAAAAAACTGAATCAAAAGAAGAACCTAAGAAAAAACTAATTAAATAGGTATTAGAATGCCAATCTTACCCAATTATTGGGAGGTATGGGCTTCCCATTAAAATCGAATGTTTTTGGATCACGCCATACGTAGTAATTCGTGTAAGGTTCTTCTTTGTTGACAGATTTAGTAAACCAAGGATGTTTATCACTGCTGTGATTAATCACGATATCCACAATCAACTTTAAACCTAAATTATTTAGAAAAAAATTAAAATTGAAATTTTGATGGAAAAAATTCCATTAAAATAATTTTTCCACGATTTTTTCAAAGTACTGTATGTACTCAAATTGTACTTATAATAATTCTTACCTCGAACTTTGGTCTCCTCCACTAGTTCATCGAAATCTTCCATCGTGCCCAAAAGCGGATTAATTTGGGTGAAATTGGTAATATCGTATCCTCCATCCTCCATCGGTGAAAGGTAATGAGGTGAGATATACACCGTTTCAATACCCAAGTCCTTCAAGTAATCCAGTTTTGATGTAAGACCTACAAAAAACGTATTCAAAACTCGGTTCATTTAACAGAATTCCCTTTCCAGTTATCTTCTTACCTTTGATGTCGCCTATTCCATCACCATCGCTATCTTTAAAAGATGGCAAATACACTTCGTAAATGGTCGTGTGCTTCCACCACGTCTGGTCCAGTTTGGCCAGCACAATATGAAATAGAAGCGCGATAAAAATTAACGACTTCATAATAAATAATTATGCTAAAATTTCGTCAGTTGGGTTACAAAACGTGAATATTTTCAAACTGAAATTATATTGAAAAGTATCTCAATTTATATACTCTCCAATCTTGTAAAATTATATGATATGATCGAGTGATTGAAATGTTTTATCGTCATTTTTCAAATTTGGTAAACGATCATCGACCAAAATAAAATAGTACTTACTTATTCAATGATTACTTATTTAAATTTTGAGTCGGCTTATACTTCTAATTGCAATTCAAAGCATTGCAAGTTTTTACGTCGATAACTTTTATGAATCATTCATAATATTTGATCATTTTGAGTGGTAATGAGAGTAGGTACATATTTTCGGATACGTTCATTTGTTTTGAAATATGAAAATCATTTCAACTAATAGCGTATATCTTTGAATGAAGTAGGTACTCAGGTGATGCATTTGAGAACTAGAATGACGTTAATAACTACTTACGATTAGTTCTTAGAACATTTTATCGCGTACCCCACCTAAGTTGTCTGAATCTGTCTCACTACATAAGTTGATTGTACGTCTGAGTCCGAATCCGGGAAGAAAAATTTGATAAATGTCTGTATTCCAAACGGGTAAGTATTTTTATGAAAAAAATTTTCATTAAAAAAGTGCTTTAATATTTTTTCACCGTCACAAAAAAGCTCTGAAAATTTTAATAAAAATTTTTCCAAGAAAAGTTTTCAAACACAAAAAAAATATCTTATAAAAATCATTCAACTGAAAAAATTGTTCAAAGTGTAAAATTTATTGTTAATAAATTATTCATAAAGAATTTTGTAAAATTAGTACCTAGAGAAATCATCACGAAAATTGATTAAAAAAATTATACCAGCCCGGTGTGCAAAAAGAGCAGACAAATGGGCAGAAAACAGCAGAAATTCTCACTTGTTTGCTCTTTTGGACCCCCGTTGCGCGATGAACGACCTTTTTTGACTACCCGTTGCTCGTTAAACGACTCTTTTTCACCCCCCACCCCCCCGTTGCGCATCCGGAGCAGACAAGAGCAGAAAAAAGAGCAGAAAAGAGCAGAAATTCTCAGCAGAAAGGAGCAGAATTTGTCTGCTTTTTTTGCATACTGGGAGGTCAAGCATACTGATTTTCTCTCGACCCAAAATTCCAATATAATAGAGGACCCATTTTATCTCAAGAACTCGAACAAAACATAAAGTCAGGTCTTTCGATTTCGCTCAATTTTTTTTACGAGATTCCATGATGGTCTAATGAAATTATCGTCACTATTTCCATCCTAACTCTCAAAGACGCTGGGATGAGGGCGAACCTCGTGATTTTTGAGGGATTTCGATTTTTTGCCAAACTACCCAACTTCAAAGGCTTATATCTCGAAATTGATTGAATATACTTGGGGAAAAACTGTTTGCGCGGTTAAAAAAAATGAATAGAAGATTTAAAATCGATAATCACTTTTTAAAAACCTTCAAATCAGGCTTTTGTGATAAAAGCTCAACTTCCATGATAAGTACAAAAAATATGGCTAGCATTTGAAAAAATATAAAAAATTCAATGAAACCCTTTTTTTTCAACCAACAAATTTTCAAAACAGAATCTCAATATCCCTGAGGAGTACAGGGATCCTCAATCTCTACTAAAATTCAAAAAAATATTTAAAAAATAAAGTAACACCGCTTAGCTCCAAATTACAATAACAAAATAGGGGAAGGGTTTGGATTAGAGCGTAGTGAGGAAGTCTGATCGAAAAATCAAATCGATATTCGAATTCGGTTCAGTTACCTCAAATTAGCGAGAATCAATGTGCTACATGCTAATTTCATTTTTTTGCATGCGTTTTTCCAAAATTGGGAGACTTGGGGACATTGATGGGTCGAATTTAAAAAATTTACAAACATTCTAATTCAGAGCCCTCCTCTCTCATTTCGAATCAGTGAAAAATCACTGATAAACAGTCAGAATTGCAGCACAGGAAAAATCAGTGAAATTCACTGATTTTCAGTGATTTTTCACTGATTATTCAAAGAATTTCACAGATTTTTCAGTGAATTTTATAAATATCACTGAATTTTCAGTGAATTTTCACTGATTTCCAGTGATTTTCTTTCACTGATTTGTCTTCAGTGAACAAATTTCACTGATTTTCTCCTGTGCTGCGATTCTGACTGTTTCTCAGTGATTTTCGGTAATTTTCACTGATTTATAATTGAGAGAGTCAAAAACCCAACAAAAGAAACGTGGCACGTTACTTACGTTACTTTTCTTTTTTTTTTTAAATTTCGACCTTATCAACAATCGGTAGTAAAATTTTAGGTCGAAACAAAAATATTTGGAAAGTAAATCAAAAAAGATAGAAGCCGTAACCAAAATTTAAGAGGTTAATGTTCAATTCTCGATTTTTGGCAAATTTTGAAAATTTTAAATTATTTCACCGCCCTGCAAGAATAGAAATTTTACATATTCAATTTAAAAAAAACTGAAATTTGATATTATACATATCCTATTTCGGAGCTTTCGAATCGACTGGTGGCGGTTTCAAAACGTTTTGGAGTTTCCAGAAAATTTTGAAATTTTCCAGCACAGAAGAAAAGCCCATAAAGATGATCTATATAAACTTCAGCGCGCAAAAAACGCGAAAAATTGTGCTTTCATCAATCACGGAGGGCTTGGCGTTCCTTACTGGCTATCATTTTTTACTGCAATTAAAAGCCTGCACGCATGCAAAATTTCAAACCCATTTTTTTCCTCTGATGCCCCTCTACTATTCCAAATGCCCGCGTTGAACCACCTATTTTTTCGTTAAATTATCAATTTCTCCAATTATTTCAAAGATATTGGCAAAAGTTTTTATATTTTTGAAATTGAACGAAAAGTAAAGCCTCATGAAACATTTACTTTAAAAAAAATTAAAATTCCCACTTTGAGAAAATTTGCCTACATGATATTAGGGTAATATCACACGTTATTCAATTCACAATGAATTTGGCCTATTTTAAGCCCAAAACGGGTCCTCTATTCCAATTTTCTAAAAAGTTATTCACTAAAAGAGAAGCTGAGGCAACCCCTGGAAAGAGTTAGCAATTCGTTCTCAAAAATTTAATAACTGTTTTGCGGTCGGAGGGAAGGTTTACTTTCGATTTTACATCTCAAAATTTTTATACCTTTTCAAAACCATCCTTTTGTGATTTTAACCTGATAGAGCAACCTGGCACCCGTACAAAAGAGCATTTAAAACAATACATGCGATGTACAGCAACTACTCCAGGCAATAAACTGAAATCGATGAAACCATTCAGTCACAATTTTTTATACTTCGAAGTTGCGAGAAAAACCTGAGAACATTTTAAATAAAAACTCAAATTTTTTTTTACAAGCGATTACATACTTACAGTTTTCTTTGTAATTTCCTAAAGCAATCAGTAATTTATCAAGACAAAAAAATATCAATTAATCGACTGGCTAAATATAAATTCATTTGGGTCAATTCATATTCTTCAAACTCACCATTTATATCGCCTATTCCATCTCCATCGCTATCTTTGAAAGTAGACAAAAGTAATTGGTAAACTTGCATATGTTTCCACCATGAGTTATCCATTTCACCAACAGTGAAATGCAACGAATATAAAATCACAATAAATTTCATTTCAAACTTCATTTCGGCATTGAACAATTTCAAGTTTCATCTCATTCGAAAAACATTGCGAAAGAAATGCGGAAAATATAACGATGCATGTTTGGATATATTTATTATATAGGTAGTAAGATTTCAAAATCTACTTCAAAAATTACGACCTTCCTGTAATCCTACAAAAATATAATTCTTGGTAAAGGGAAATTTATAATTGCAATGTAAGTACGTCTCAAATCCCATAAAAATTCTTCAAGTACCATACGTGGAAGAAACTTTTTATAGACATCAAAGTTGTAAAATCTTGAAATGCATTCTCGCATGAGTGCCGTTACTGTGGTAAGTGAAAAACAAAAAAATCAAAACAACGTTGTTACACTCAAAAAAATAATAATAAATTTTATCCTAAAAAATAATAACGGGGCACCATTCACAAAATTGGTAAAATTTATTCTAAAAAAATAATATTTATTGCGAAATTGGGCAACATTTATTTTTATGCAATAAATTTTACTAAATTTCGCGATAAATATTTTTTTTAGAATAAATTTTACCAATTTTGTAAATGGTGCCCCGTTACTGGCTTTGATTCCTTGCTAGATAAAATTGAAAAATTTTAAATTTCGGTCTCACCCCTTTACTGCCAGAGGTTGATTTTGGGGTTCAAGTCAAAATCATTCCAAAAATAAATTCAGGGGATCAGAAACATTGATTTAGATACCTCACTCGATATAATTGAAAATATTTCCAAATTAGGTTTAGGGTCAAAATAAGACCTAAAATAGATTCAGGAACTTCGAAAACCTCTTTACACCATATTTAGAAAATTTTCAAATAATTTTCCAAGATTTTTCATTTAGGTAAGTACCTAGGTATGTTATTATTATCTATTGTGGTGTGTAATTTGATTCGGCTCATTCCTCTAAAGGCGAATAAAATTCTAAGATTTCTTTTTCTAATCAAAAAACTGAGAAATCGAAGGCCGCAAACCAAAAACTATATTTTTGTACGCCTTTGGCAGGATTTCAAATCAACGTTGGTACTTTTGATAATGACCCGAAAATTGAATTCAGGGGCTTCAAATAACCCAAAAGATCGAATTAAAATTTTTTCCCCTGACAGTATCTATTCGAAATATTTTTGATGAATTCTTCATTTGGGGGAGGGGGAATTATCAAATAAAGGAATTCTCGATTTCTCGAACCCAAATTTGACCATTTTCAGCCATTCTGGAGCCCCCAGTGCAATTATTTTATAGTGTTTTTTCAAAGTAACATCGCTAAAACAGCAAGTTTTAGATACTAATAAAGAACCAATGGTATAATGGGGAGGGGCGAATTTTGCGTTGGGAAGGTCATACAAAAATTTTCATAGAATCAATTTTATGTAAAATTTTACGCTCTTTAAAATTGTAGGTATAGAACTAAGTTTTCAAAGAAAGTGATAGGAAACGAGAAAAATGCAAAAAAATGAATTTTGGGGGCAAAAATGAGGACCTAGGAGAAAAGCACCAAGTAGATTTTGGTGGGGTTTTCGTATGTTGATTAGGATCCCTTCCTGAGCACTTGGTCGCAAAAAAAAATCCCACCATTTCGTTCCAAGTGAAATCCTAATTTCACTGAACTATTTCTACTTATCATGAAAGTTCAGCTTTAATCACAAAAGTTCAACTCTGAGTTTTTCAAAATGTAATTATTGATTTTCAATTCTTTACCAAATCGTGAAAACAGATTCATCTCGGACCAAATCAATCTCGCGGTAGGAGCCTTCAAAGTTGAACCGTTTTGCAAAAATAATCCAAATTGTACAAAAATACGAGAGACAGTTACTTAATAGAACACCCAATTTCCATCGAGTTAGGCGAAAAAGCAGGTACTTTTTTTCAAAAAATCACAAATTTGGTAAATTACCTAAAATTTTTAAAATTTTCAAAAATTCGTCAAAAATAAAAAAATGTATCAACTAGGGCAATTGAAATTATACAAAGTTATCAAATCGTGTATAATACATGCATTATTTCATAAATTTGATAATCCATTTCATCATATCATCAACATTTCAACCAAAAGCTATAAATTAATAAAATCACACCAACGAACAACCAAATGACGAAGAGTTCTATTCTTAGAATGGAAAATTTTTTTCATGCTTCAACCGAAAGTAAAACGAATAACATTCAGCTTTTTCAAAAATTACACACGTGCCTTTCACGTTCTTAGAAATACTTGAGTTTATTGTTAATTCGAAATATTTTCGCACACCGTACCTATGTATAATTATGGTACTGAAATCAGGTGTTTGCAACAATGTAAGTATAAAAACTCATTAAATGATACCATAAAACATTATTTGCAGTCAATTCAGTATACAATTATCGCACTTGAAAAATGAAAAATTACAGCAAGAACAGGGCAGAGTACTAATTTGATATTTTTCATTTTTTCCACTCTCATTGTGAGTAGCAAAATGCGGATATCGCTTAGGTATGTGATTATTTTTTTGAACAACTCAATCATTCTATTTTCGATTAGAATAATTTCCAAGCTCATAAGTATATCTGTCATTCCCTAAAGCGGCCAGCTAGCTTCCAACAATGGCCATAGCCGTAGCCATTTTTAGCCACCCAATAGACGAAAATGGTTTGTAAATGAAATTTTTCACCAAATTATGGTCCAAATTGAAAAAGAAATTCCCAAAAAAAAGTTGACAAAAATAACTCTGATGTTGCTTAATACGGTATATTTCATTTGAAAAATCTAGACGTGCTTTTTTGAGACGCAAAAAAATCAGTTGGCTATTGTGGGTATAGGCCTCATAGTGTGAAAAAAGTGTATTTTGGATTTTTTCCCTTGCACAATAAGAAGCTGAGGCTTAACCCCCTCCCCTCCCTCCATTTCTTCAACTTGACTGGGCGCAAAAAATTTGTTCACGGTGTGATAGCAGACAATTCCCCAACTCCAAATACATATATGTCACAACTCTAGGGCCACTTGGACAAAAGAGCACTAAGCCCCCAAACTGCAATTTTTCGTCAAATTTGACCATTTTTGGTACAATAATGCCTCTGTATGCGATATGCGGTTTGGGGCGCAAAAAAAATCAAACGAAATGTATAGGTACCTAGATTCATTCTGCATTCAATGAGCCAAAGTTTAAGGAAAACGGTTTGCACAATACGCCGTGGTGGAATTTCAAAGTTGAGAAAATGCGTGATTTTTACCCATTTTCATCATAAAATAAGTCATTAAGAAATTATGAAACTTGGGTTGCGACCTATCAAAATAGGTTAAAATTTTACAAGCAGGAAGAAATTATTGGTGAAAATTGAATTTAGGCAATTTTGACCCTTTTTGAGCCTCAAATTGAGCCCCATTTTTGAGTATTTTCCAAAAATTGGGATGTGGCCTATGAAAGTGGGATAGAATTTCGTCAAAAATTTAAAAATGCCATCCAAAACCATTTTTGAGCAACTTTTGAAAATTTTGAGCCCCAAATAGGGTCAATTTCTGGGTATTTTCAAAAAATTGGCATGTGACCTATGAAAGTGGGATAGAATTTCGTCGAAAATTCAAAAATGCCATCCAAAACCATTTTTGAGAGACTTTTGAGAATTGAGAACCTCAAATTGAGCAAATTTTTGTTAGTATGTTCAAGAAGTTGGCATGTGATGACTTATTCAGCACAAAATATTTTCTTAGATAAAAGAAAAGCAATTATTTTCTACTGAACCGGCCCAGTGAAAAAATGGGACAAAGCTAGGGAACCTCAAAAGAAGGTCATTCTTGAAAAAAAGACGTGGTTTTTTGCCAATGATCATACAACTGAAGCACATTTTAGCGCAACTTTGAATTTTTTTCATTTCTGAGACTGATTTATAATAGGTACCTATACCTACTTTTTTTAATTCGTCAATGAAAAAAAATATCTCGAGGCTTGAAGGTAGGACATCCGTTTCTATTATTCTTCACATTCAATTTATTAAGAATTTCATTATTATACATATGATAAAAAAATTAATCAGATCCAACAGTCTTTGAACTCAGCACCACAACACCGAAAGGTCTCAAAACGAACGTATTCGGAACCGTTGCTGAAGTTAATACTTGATCACTGAAAATATACATACAAATAAAATTATCATTAAAATCAATTCAACTTTACATCCTTATGTTATGCAACACGTATGTAATAATCACCCAATTCTGTATCCGGAATTAGGACTCGCCAGTTCAATACGCATCAACTCGGGCAGATCATGAATGATGCTCTTCAAGTTGACTATTTCAGAATCACTGCCCAAATTAAAAACTACGACGAAAGTCCCTCGTCCTTTCAATGTCCTAATCAGAAAAATTACAAATTAGGTAATCAAGTAAGTCATACAATCATTCAATCATGGAGAAAAAATCGAATATTTTCTTCAGCATTCACCCACCTCGTAAATGCAAAAACCCAAGTTGAAACAACGTAGGATTTAAAATCACCGAACTTGAAAACATCACTTTTCCTCAACTCGATCATTTTTTTAAATATATAATAATGACTGTTCTTATCACTCTTCTGCTTTTTCACGTTTATTTTCCAATATTCCGAACTGACGGGTAAATATGTTTTTGGATTGGTAGAAAATCCTAAAAATGAGTCATACAATTCAAAAAATTACTTCAATGTAAAAAAAAAGAGGATTGAACAATGGATCAGTTTAAGTTTTAAGTACCTGCATTGAAGGAATCATCCCATTGCATAGGGAGCCGGCAACTGTCTCGTGTAGTTTTGGTGAAATCGTCCGGATTTGAATCTCTTTTTTGATCTTCTCGAATTCTGGCTCCAATCATGCCGATTTCTTGCCCATAATAAGTATAGGCCACTCCGGGAAGTAACATCACCATCGTTGTGAAAATATATTCGTATTCTGGATTATATACCTGAGCTTTTCTGAACTTGTCGTGATTTTCAGACTATGAACAAGATGAAAAAAAAAATGAATTAACCCATTAATGAGCAACGTAACTTTGGTAATGGGCGATTTATATCTCTGGTAAGTAATTATTCATCTTCTTACATTCCAAGTGGGAGTTCCTCCTTCAGGAATGGGACTAAGGTAATTATTGATCAAATTATGATAAAACGAAGCATTTTTAAAATCGACAATCAAAACGAAAGCAAAATTTAAAGGGAAATGCGTTATTTTATAATCTTTCGAGCCATAATACTGATACAGCATTTTACCACCTCCGTAAGCTTCGGGAAGTAAAACTCTGAAAAAAGAAAAATATTATTTTTAGTCATCAGAATCACTTCATTTTACATTTTAAGGTATTGAACGAGTAAGTAGTAAGTACCTTTCATAATCGGTGAATTTTTTCGAAACTCTGTCACAAAACACTCGAATATCGTGCAAAAATTCATACGTTTCCCATAAATCAGCAGTATAAAGATGGGTGACATCGCGATAAGTGTAAGGCACAGTGACACCGGGCGTAACCGGATCGTCTCTGAATTCTGCGTCTTCTATTAAATATTTCGTGGCATCGATTCTAAATCCGGATATGCCTTTATCGAGCCAAAATTTGAAAATTTTCTACAAATAAAAAAAAATTGTTCAAAAATATTGAAGATATAATTCGTGCCAATTCTCCACTTTTTTCCTTCAAGCCAGTAAATCTTGCTCAAATTTCTTACATTTTCTCATTGCAAAGGTTAAAAAATCAATTTCGATGTATTGTAACTTAGTGTTGGTGAGATTTGGAGCAATTTGGCTCATACAATTGGAAAAAAGAATAGAAAGGAGATTCGGAATCATTACAAAGACGTTTTGAAGTTGAAAGTTGAGTATTTCAGTAAAAAGCTCAATTTTCAACCCGAGGGGACATTTTCCCAAATGTACCAACTATATTATTATCCCGATTTTTTCTCGAAGACTGAATTTCCGAAAACGATTATAACAATTTTATTCTCAGAAAGGTCCCACAAAAATTCTAAACACATTCTTTACCCTGATTTATTAATTATGTAAGAAACCATAATCAAATTGAACAATGATCGAAAAGAATTTTGAAAGATGTAAGTATCTTATTCCTTAAAATGAAATACTGCATCCCTACTTTGAACATTGCCATTGAAATTTAAGGAATCCAAGCTTTCATTTCATTAAAAAAATTATGAAAATTTTGAATTTCGATTCATTTGAGGGAGAACTGTGTTGGAACTACAATCACATTGCAGGTACATACTTGGTGAAAAAAATTTCATCGGTCATCCGTTGTCATTGACCGTATATATACTCTATAAATTTGAATTAGTCAAAATAGATTGATTTACATAGACAGAATTGAGTCAGTGTTGAAATCAGTGAAAAAATTTACTGATTCAATCAGTGAATTTTCATTATTGAATCAGTAAAAAAAATTCACTGAATTAATCAGTAAAAATAAAAATTCTCTGAATGAATCAGAATCAGTCAATTAAATTTTTACTGATTCAACAATGAAAATTCACTGATTGAATCAGTAAATTTTGACTGATTACAATCAGTCAACTAATTTTTACTGATTCAATAATGAAAATTCACTGATTGAATCGGTAATTTTTCACTGATTGGCAGTAAAATGTCATTGATTAACAGAAGAATCAGTGGAATTTGACTGATTATCAGTGACCTAATTTTGTCTATTTCATCATTCAATTTTGGAATGTTTGACTGATTCAAATTTAGAGAGTATTAGATAAACATTGAGTTTTTTCTTCCTATTTTCACATTTTTTTATGAATCACACTGAATAGATTTTTATAGTTATCGACTCTCTCATTTCTGAATCAGTGAAATATATTAAAAATAACTGAAAAACGGTCAGAATTGCAGCGCAGTAATAAATCAGTGAAAGAAAATCACTGGAAATCAGTGAAAATTCACTAAAAACTCACTGATCTTTATGAAATTTACTGAAAAATCAGTGAAATTCTGTGAATAATCGCTGAAAATCAGCGGATGTCACTGATTTTTCCTGTGCTGCAATTCTAACTGTTTATCAGTGACTTTTCACTGATTCGGGATGAGAGAGTAGTATTCGCACAAGGTAGATTTCGTGATGAAATCTTGACCATCTAAAGAGCCAACGTGTCCCAAAATTATGGAAAAAATTCAAACAAATTAAAAATTACATGTGAATGATTCATTACATTTTCTGAGCCGCTGAATTCAATTGTGGACTCCTTTTCTTGGTACGACCTCATCTAGAACTACTTACCCTCTTTCATAACTGGTTTGCATTTTATTTCTGCAATTTCCAGTACCAGGGGAAAAGGTTTTAAAGAAGACATAAAAAAAAAACTAGTTCATTCGAACTCAGCGACCCAGAAAATATAACAAACGACACGGAGGGTTTTCAATTTTCATTTTTTTATGGACAATATTCGAGCCTTCCTGGGAAGGATAAAAGGGTTAAATCCAAAAACGAAGTTGATAGTCGAACATCTGCACTTCAAAATCCATGAACAATACTTATGCCATAACAGGGTGTCTACCAATTTTTAAAAATCAAATTTCGCGACTTTTTCGCGACCTTTTTTGAAGGTATCTAGTATCTACTTCTCAATTTGACACCCCCCCCCCCCCCCCACCAAAAAATCAACGAGATCAACTTTATTATAGAAAAAAGTTTATACACGGTAGAAAATACGTCTTTAATTTTGAAAAAAGGCAATTTTTCACAAAAATTTTCCAGAAATGAGTTATTTTATGGTAAAGAAGAGAAGTAGTTACTGCCCGAGCGAAGCGAGGATGAAAATTTTACGAAAAATCATGTCAGAACGGATAAAATTGTTAAATGATTATTGAGAAATAAATTCATGGAAAGTTTGAAATATTAGCAGATTTGGCCCGAGCGAAGCGAGGGCGAAATTTTTTTGAAGAATTTTATTTAAAAAACAGCAAAAAAAGACATATTTCCAAATGGTTTTCTCCTTTAAAAAATACCTTAGAAAATTCCAAAATTCTCCAATTATTTTAGATTTTCCTGACAATGGACACAATATTACCTTTGAAATTCCTAATCGTGATCGCTACTTAGTCTCCCACAAGAACATATTTTTCCGCTTAAAAATATTCAATTGTCTGAAATAGAAGGGAAGAGGACGAAGAGGTATATAATTTAAGAATGGGTTTTTAAAATTTATGAGCCCGAGCGAAGCGAGGGCGAAAATTTTTAGAAAAAATGTTCAAAAAGGTGAAATTTCTTTACGTTTTCTGTTTTGTAAAAGGCGAAACAAATGGAAGTAATTTCGAAAAAATTCGCGACTTTTGATGAATTTTGGGTCAATTTCGCGACTTTTTCGCGACTTCAGCGACCTAAATCTAAATTCGCGACTTTTTCGCGACTTTCGCGACTTTCGCGACCGGTAGACACCCTGCATAAGTATATTTAAATTTTTTAAATTTTTCCCCAAATTTTAGGGCCCTCTTTTTTTGTAGAGTTTTAATTTATGTATGTAGATTCTTGAACTTTGGTTTATCACTGAAAATTAAGCTTTTTGCCTAAAACCTCAATTTTAAATTTTAAAAATTTTTACAAATTATTTTAAGTCTTAATTCTGCGTAAGTCAAATCTCTTCGAGTATCGTTACTTTGAAATACAAGATATCAAAGTTAAGTATTTTTATGAAATTTCGCAGATTAAAAAAAAAATCCGCATTCGGAGCTCATAGGGGCTAGAACTAAAAACTGCAATTTTCCAATACATATGCGATCGGAAAATTTCATAAAAAATTATTGAGCAAAATATGAAGATCAGAAATCAAAAAGTGGTTGAATTGACTTGAAAATGATCAGTACCTAGTAGGAACAATCTCGAGTTTTTTTTTAAATGCTGGATTTGAATCAGATGAACTTACTTTTATTTCATTTTTCATAAATTTATTCCTCAAATTGAAATCTGGTTGGTGGAGAGTAAACTGATGTAAATAAAATTGCTTCCTTTGCTCATTCCATTGCCAAGCACTTCCTTTGAAAATGCTCACCTTCAATGAGAAAAAATAATTATATCACAAAAAGAACATAAAAACTAATTAAATATTCGAATATCAATCTTACCCAATTAGTGGGAGGTATGGGCTTTCTATTATAATCGTATGCTTTTGGATCACGCCATACGTAGTAATCCGTGTAAGGTTCTTCTTTATTAACCGATTTAATGAACCAAGGGTGTTTATCGCTGCTGTGATTAATCACGATATCCGCAATCAACTTCAAACCTAATTATTTAGAAAAAAATTAAAATTGAAATTCCGATAAAAAAAATTCCATTAAAATGATTTTTTTTCCATTTTTTTTCAAAGTAGACTACTGAAATTGTACTTATAACTCATACCTCGAATTTTTGTCTCCTCCACTAGTTCATCGAAATCTTCCATCGTGCCTAAAAGTGGATTAATTTCGGTGAAATTTGTAATATCGTATCCTCCATCATCCATCGGCGAAAGGTAATGAGGTGAAATATACACCGTTTCAATACCCAAGTCCACGAAATAATCTAGTTTTGATGTAAGACCTACAAAAAAACTCATTTTAAACACTGTGCATTCAAACAGCATTTTCCTTCAAATTATCTTCTTACCTTTGATGTCGCCCATCCCATCACCATCGCTATCTTTAAAAGATGGCAAATACACTTCGTAAATGGTCGTGTGCTTCCACCACGTCTGGTCCAGTTTGGCCAGCACAATATGAAATAGAAGCGCGATAAAAATTAACGATTTCATAATGTATATGTTAAAATTTTGTCACTTGGATTACATAACGTGAATATTTTCGAACTGAAATTATATTGAAAAGTATCTCAATTTATATACTCTCCAATCTTGTTAAATTATATGATATGATCGAGTAATCGAAATTTTTTATCGTCATTTTTCAAATTTGGTAAACGATCATCGACCGAAATAAAATATTATTCTATAATTTAATTATTGAAATTACGCGAGTTGATAATACTTCTAACTGCAATTCAAATTGTTGTAAGTCTTTACGTCGATAATTTTTATGTCTGATTAAGAAATTTCCAGTCATTCATAATATTTGATTATTTTGAGTGGTAATAAGAATAGGTACTTTCGGATACGTTCATTTGTTTCGAAATTAATGAAAATCATTTCAACAAATAACGTTTATCATTGATGAAGTAGGTGCACAGGTCACGCAGTTGAGGACTAGAATGACGTTAATAACTCAGTTTATTCTTTTTATCGTATCATCGCATACCTATCCAAGTTATAAACAGGCGACAAATGAAAAAGAAAAAAAAAATCAACAACGCAGTCAGAACTGTACTGAATTGTTCATTCGGCATTCAGACATCAAACATTACATTACACCTGAATCTACTTGTAAGTACACACTCGAATGTCTGAGTTTGAACTTGGGAAGAAATAATTTGACAAAGTTGAACGTCAAAATTCCAAACAAGTAATTTTTTGAAAAAAAATTACGTAAAAGAAGTGCTTTAATATTGTTTTACCATCAAAAAAATTTAAAATTGTAGGTAATAAAATTTTTCCAGTAAACTTGTTCAAATGTAAAAATATTCAATAAAAATCATTAAACTAGAAAAAAATTTTCAAAATGTAAAATAGTTGGCAAATGAGTGAAAAATTTTGTAAAATTAGTTGAGATATGTATTACTGCGAACGTTGATAAAAGAGTTATACCAAGTTAAGCATACTGATTTTCCTTTTTATTCAAAATTTCAAAATGGAGAAGGCAGGGGGGGGGGTCATTCCACGTCAGTTCGTACGCAAAGTGGTAGGTGGGGTTGGCGATTTTTTTCATTTTTTTCTGTGGGTAGACCTCGATGAGAGATGACGAATGCCGCAAACCGCAGCTCTCAAAGTCTTTTTGGAGGCCTGCCACGAGCATTTAAAGTTTTGAGGTAAAGTTGGATATGGTAAATTTGGAGTGTGGATAACTCGAAAACCATGATGGGTTGAAAGTTGAAACTTCTTCTAATGTGTAGAGCCTTTGAAGAGCCTTTTACGATTTTTTGAAAATCAATGTTGCCACTTTTTTTAACACGAAAAATTAGCTGTAAAAGTTGAAAAATGGCATTTCCCTATGATGTCAATCGCCAAAAATTCTGAAAAAAAAACTGTAAAGTACAACTTTACATGCTGATTAATACCTATATTAAAAAATTGAGGTGACGTTATTTCGTATTTTTGAGAAAAAAAATTCCAAAGATTGGAAGAAAATACAATTTTTTTTCAAAGGTCAAAATTGTGTAAATTGATTTTTTTTTTTTGTTAATTTTACACCATCTTCAAAGAAAAAGTCGGTAAAAGCATTTTAACTCCCTTCTACACGCGTTAATATGTGTGAAAATGCAGAGTTATTAAATGTGTAACTTCAAAATTTGAAAAAAAAAAAAACCATTTTGATTATAAACAAATTTTTGGGGCTTAAATAATTTTTAAATTGAGCGACTCTGACACAAAAGACCCATTAACTAAACTAACTCATTAACTCAACTCTAACTCGAGTTAGAAAGCTGTTCTTATTGCCTGAACACGTAATTTTTCATAAAAAATTGAAATAATATGCGTTTATACAACGTTATCAATCTTTTTGTAACAAATTTTTAGGGGGTCCAAATTAGGCGCCCAAAAAAATTCTCTTTGACAATTGACCTTTCGAAAACAAATAGAATTCCATCTATTATTTTAGGGACCAGGTTAAATAAGACGCGTTTTTATACCGACTCCGTGGCCTCTGAAAATATATCGAAGTTACTCAAAATTGAACTTGAATGTCAAAAGATCACATTTTTTGAAAAAATCTTTAAAATTTCCCCTTTAATTGTTTTTTGTCTCATTTTGAAGAGAATTTCTTCAGCTTTTTCGCGATACATCATAATTTGAATTTTTCTGAAAATCGCTGAAATTGTACGTGTTGAATGGAGTTAAAATGCTTTTACCAACTTTTCCTTTGAATATGGTGTAAAATTAACAAAAAAAAAAATCAATTTACACAATTTTGACCTTTGAAAAAAAAATGTATTTTCTTCCAATCTTTGGAACTTTTTTTCTCGAAAATACGAAATAACGTCACCTCAATTTTTTAATATATTAATCACCATGTAAAGTTGTACTTTACAGATTTTTTTCAGAATTTTTGGCGATTGACATTATAGGGAAATGCCATTTTTCAACTTTTACAGCTAATTTTTCGTGTTAAAAAAAGTGGCAACACTGATTTTCAAAAAATCGTCAAAAAGCTCCTCAAAGGCCCTACACATTAGAAGAAGTTTCAACTTTCAACCCATCATGGTTTTCGAGTTATCCACACTCCAAATTTATCATATCCAACTTTACCTCAAAACTTTAAATGCTCGTGACAGGCCTCCAAAAAGACTTTGAGAGCTGCGGTTTCTGTAACTTTTTCGATATGTTAATCCTAATATCATGCCCTTCTTGAAGGATTTGAAACCTAAAAAAATTATTTTTAAGGTCATAAAATTGAGCAAAAAAATCTGAAAAAATTCCACAATGTTCTCCTCCCCTACTCCCCGGTATCTATTGTTACATACTTGACAAGTTTTAAACAAATCGATGGCAAATCTTCGAAAATATATTTTGCAAGGGCCAGTGGTTCACCTCCAAAAATTTGCCAAACGAGAAACGAGTGCACTTGACACTTTTTTTTTGAAAATTTCTCTCCCCTGCTTCGCTCGAGCTCAAATATTTTCGCAATTTTTAGAAATCGAGAATATTTTATCAAAATCCAGGCCTCCTTTTACTCAGTTTTCAAAGATTTTTTTACAAGAACTCTTCAGCTTTGACAAGTCAGTTTCTTCGACAAAGCATTAATTTTCGGCCGTTGAGTTTTTCTTTAAAATAAATTTTTAATTCAGGTCTCGAAAACTTGACATACCAGTTGTTTCACGACACCTTTCCCCTTTAATGTCCAGCTGGCTGCAGTATGTTTCTTTTTATTGTCGACAAAATGTGGTTACACCCACCTCCCCCACGCTGCAGCTTCGATCCTTCATTTTCAATTTTTCAGATACCCTTGAAAAAAATCATTTTTCTCATATTCGGTAGGAATTTGAGAAATTGAAAAAAATTCATGCGGTGCTGCCAACTAAATTATGTCGAACTCGATTTTTATAAAATTCATGCCACTCATTCTATGGCCTAAAACTTGAGTCAAAATTTCCTTTGTTATAAAAATAAATTTTTAATTATTTTTTGTGACCAAAAAACATCTTGATTTTGAGGTAATTAGGCGAGTGATTTGAAAGAACTCAATCTCGATATCTGCAACTTTTCAACTCCCTGGTAAATGACAATTTCTCGATAGTAGGTAATAACCATTTATTCATTTCGAACTTTTTCATGGTGTAAATTGAAAAAAATGGTATTTTTATGCTTTCAAAAAAATGTTGATGAAGTATTAAAACATTTTTCATCCCAATATTACTATTCTTTAGTGGATTCCTGCACGAGTTTTTAAAAAATCCCATAAAATGTCAATTTTTCATCATTTTGTTCGAAAGAAAAGAAGGGAAGAATTTTTTTCACGTTTTTCGTAACGTATCGATAGAATACCTATCATAAAGATATGATTTTTTTCTTTCAAGTCAAGTCATTAAACTTTGTCAAAAGTCATCATCTTGAAAATGTTCTTTGATGAAATGAAAAAATGCAACGTCAGTTTTTGATATGATTGACGTTATTCTGCATGAAAAGAGGTATTACTGAAATTTTTTTCAATTTTTCAAGTTATTACAAACATGATCGTTTTCAGATTACTAACAGTTTTCAAGTAGATTTTTTGGAATTTTAAAAGTTTTAACACTGATTTTGAAATCTTGGGATAATTTCCATTCGAAAGTAGAAAATTTTCAAGAAAAAAATTCTGACACCAGACTTCTTTGGACAGGATTTATATGCAGTTGAAATTTTCAACTTGCAGTCATTTAGGAAAACTTCAAACTGCCATAAATACGCCAAAAAAATCGTCGAGAGCTACGGTTTGCGCCATTCAGTATCGTTTCGTGATCTCTTACACACATGCAAAATCACAGAAAAATCGAAGACTCCTGGGGTCAACTTCTGTCCAACTTGACGTGAAATGACTCTTAGCAATTTTGTACCTCAAATTAGAAATTTTCTACTGAAATTGTTTGGCAATTTCAAAAATTGAAAAGAAAAGGCTGAACGTTTTTAATATGACTGGAGATATATTATCTGAATGAAGCACCCGGATGATGATTTCAAATCGATCGACTTTCAATGATTTTAAAAATTCGCCAATCAAAAGAAACAAAATCCAAGGCTTGAAGCTAAAGTCTAATTTTCTTTCATATTTATCATGTTTGAAATTGTACCAGTTTATAATATTATCAAATAAAATCATGCAGGTCCAACAGCCTTCGAATTCAGCACCACAACACCGAAAGGTCTCAAGATGAACGTGTTCGGAACCGTAGCTGAAGTTAATACTTGATCACTGAAAATATTTTTATGTGAGAAAAATAAACGATGAAAATCAAAATAAGGTTACATATATTAAGATATGTAACTTGTATAATTAAGGATTACCCAATTTTGTATCCGGAATTGGGGCTCGTCAATTCAACACTCATATTTTCCGGCAGATCATGAATAATGCTCCTCAAGTTGACTATTTCAGATTCGCTGCCCAAATTAAAAACTATGACAAAATTCTCTCGTCCTTTCAGAGTCCTAATCAGAAAAATTACAAATTATACAATTAATTCACACGATCATTCGATCATGGAGAAAAAAAGGAGTATTTTCTTCAGTATTCACCTACCTCGTAAATGCAAAAACCCAAGTTGAAACAACGTAGGATTTAAAATCACCGAACTTGAAAACGTCACTTTTCCTCAACTCGATCATTTTTTTAAATATATAATAATGACTGTTCTTATCACTCTTCTGATTTTTTACGTTAATTTTCCAATATTCTGAACTGATGGGTAAATACGTTTTTGAATTGGTGGAAAATCCTGAAAACGAGTCACATAATTTGAAAAATTACTTCAAAAGAAAGGAAAAAGGAAGGATTGATCAATGGATCACATTCCAGTTTTATGCACCTGCATTGAAGGAATCGTCCCACTGCATAGGGAGCCTACAGCTGTCTCTTGTAGTTTTGGTGAAATCATCCGGATTTGAATCTCTTTTTTGATCTTCTCGAATTCTGGCTCCAATCATGCCGATTTCTTGCCCATAATAAGTATAGGCCACTCCAGGAAGTAACATCACCATCGTGGTAAAAATATATTCGTATTCTGGATTATATACTTGTGCTTTTCTGAATTTGTCGTGATTTTCAGACTATGTACAAGATGAAAAAAAAAATGAAGAAAACCATTATTGTGCAACAGAACTTTGATAACAGGCGATTTATATCTTTGGTAATTATTAATTTCCTTACATTCCAAGTGGGAGTTTCTCCATCGGGAATGGGACTTAGGTAATTATTGATCAAATTATGGTAAAACGAAGCATTTTTGTAATCGACAATTAAAACGAATGCAAAATTCAACGGTAAATGGGTTATTTTGTAATCTTTCGAGCCATAATACTGATACAGCATTTTACCACCTGCATAAGCTTCGGGAAGTAAAACTCTGAAACATGAAAGGTATGATTTTTTAATATGTAATCTGAATTATTTCATTTACTTTTATCTTGAAAATTGAAGGTATTGTTCGAGCACCTTTCATAATCGGTGAATTTTTTCGAAACTCTGTCGCAAAACACTCGAATATCGTGCAAAAATTGATACGTTTCCCATAAATCAGCAGTGTGTAGATGGGTAACATCGTGGTAAGTATAAGGCACAGTGACACCAGGTGTAACCGGATCGTCCCTGAATTCTGCGTCCTCTATTAAAAATCTCGTGGCATCGATTCTGAATCCGGATATCCCTTTATCGAGCCAAAACTTGAAAATTTTCTACAAATTAAAAAAAACTGTTCAGAGATTTTCAAGGATCACTCCATGTAAATTCTTTATTTTTCGACTTCAAGTCTTCAAATATTGTTGAAAAATTTTCGCAGGGATTTTTCATTTCAAAGGTTAGAAAACAAAATTCGATGTCTTGTATTTTAAATTTCGTTTGACTCGAAGCGATTTGACTTACACAGTTGGAAATGGAAAGAGGATCGAAAGGAGACTCAGAATTTATTACATACATTTTTTGAAGTTGAAAATTGAGTTTTACAGCAAAAAGCTCAATTTTTAGGGATACATACACCAAAGTTCAAGAGGGCAATTTAAAAATATTAAAAAAAAACTGGTTCCCATCCAAATTCTCAAATGCTGGTTCCCAAATTAGTCAGGTCTCAATCGTACAAAAAAAGGCTTCCGCGCGAAATTCTTGTTAAAATTGATTTTATGATTGATTCTTGTTCTGGACACCAAAACAAATAAATTAAGCCCGTATGCCTTTTTTATCTCCTTCCCCTTTCCCCAGGGTCCACCCCCAACATTTCAAACGTGTGTATCGTCTCATCTATTGGTTGTTATGAAAACATTTTCAAGCAAAAGCTGTTCCTCAGCACTTAATGTACATTTTCATTTCTTATCGAAATCGATTTTGGAGCAACTCTTGCCTCCAAATTTGAAAATAACAGTTTTCAGAAAACTTCAAAATCACGTTTTCTTTATTTTAAACGAAAAGTTTCAGAGATAAGGAAAAATTTGAAACCGCAAAAAGTATTCAGAATTGAATTTTCTTTCCAATGATCTTGATAACGACAATTTTCACCAACTTTACCCGACAGGGTGGATCTCTCCCCCTCCCCCGAATCTCAAAAGTTGAACCCACGAAAAAAATTGAACGATTTTTGTTCTTCGATATTTAATGCATAATTTCATTTATTATCGGAATTCATTTTGGAGCAATTTTTGTTTGTGGATCCAACTTTTGTGAAAACGAGGAAGGGGAAGAGGTTCTCTCTGTCGGGTAAAGTTGGTGAAAATGGTCGTGATAGAGCTCATTGGAAAGGAAATTCAATTCTGAATACTTTTTGTGATTACAAATTTTGTCGTATCTCCGACACTATTCGTTTAAAATGAAGAAAACGTGATTTTGAGGTTCTCTCAAAAACATGTTGTTTCCAAATTTGGGGGGCAGTAGTTGCTCCAAAATTGATTTTGATAAGAAATGAAAGTGTACATTAGGTGCTGAGAAACAACTTTTGTTTGAAATTTTTTTTCATTACGACCCATAGGTAAGGCGACACACACGTTTGAAATGTTGGGGGTGGACCCTGGGGAAAGGGAGAGGGGATAAAAAGGGCATACGGGCTTAATTTCTTTGTTTTAGTGTCCAGAACAAGTATCAATCGAAAAATCAATTTTAACAGGAATAGCGCGCGGATGTGCGATTGAGACCTGACTAAATGTCCAATTTCCCGAATTTTTTTCCAGCTGAAGTTATGTATATTTTCCCTATACCTACTATCCTGATTTTTTTTTCTTATTTTTTTCTAGAAGGCTGAATTCTTAAACATATTTATTTTCGAATACGGTTTTGAGTCCTAACATATCAAAGATGAGTATTTTTATGAAATATAGCAGAGTCAAAAAAAAACACGACAATTTCCTCAATCGGAGCTCTCGGTGGCTAGAACTGAAAACTGTGAATTGACTTTAAAATAATTAGTAATAAGGGAAGGTGAGGCAGGATGCAACAACATAAGCCAAATGTTCTGCCAAATCTATTCAAATTGGTCAAATTGTCTGATTCTTGCAACAAATTAAAGTTCAAACATTTACCTTTCATTTCGCTGAAAAAATTCCATTTTGGTGCATACCTCAACTCTACAGAATTTTTTGAAATTTTTTTTCACTTTTTTTGCATACTGCCCCATCCATGAGGTAGGATGCAAAATGCCATGAGGCAAGATGGAAACAGTGAAGACATGATGAAAAATCGCGATTTTTTTTTGTAAAATTTACTCAAGCACATTCCAGGTAGATACTACAGATTTAAATAGAAGCGCAATTTTTGAAAAGAGGAGTTCTAAAACCTTTGTATTCATAATTTATGTTGCCTTAGTTGATTTTCTGATTTTTTAGGTAAACTTTCCATTGTATCTAAAAATTGAAGCAAAAATGTGATATTCTGGAAAAAATATCACAAAAATATCAATTGGGCCATCTTTAGTAACATATGTGATTTTTTCGAAAAATTCATATTTAAAAACAATGTTTGCATCCTGCCCCATTTTCAATTTGCATCTTGCCCCACTGGCACTATTTTTCTTTAACGCAGTGTACTGGGAAGAAAATATAGGAGAAAGTGACAACTAAATACATCATTCGATAGAATTGGATGTAGATTACAAAAAAAATTATCTGATTTTTTTTTTCAAAACTTGAAAACATGATATTTCACAAAAATCAAATTTCAAGAATTTTACAAAAATCAAGTAAAATCACATTATTGATAATAACTCATAGACAAGCAATCCGTCAGGTCTGTAACTTTTTTTCTGTTTTGTATCAAATGGATACCCAATACCCATCCACCAATTGCCCAGAAAAAATGTTTCGATCACATCACTTACGACAATAATCCAATTTGCATCTTGCCCCCTGGTGCATCCTGCCCCACCTTTCTTTACACACTAGAGTTTTTTTTTAATGCTGAATATTAATGAAATGAACTTACTTTGATTTCATTTTTCATTAATTTATTCCTCAAATTGAAATCTGGTTGGTGGAGAGTAAACTGATGTAAATAAAACTGCTTCCTTTGTTCATTCCATTGCCAAGCACTTCCTTTGAAAATGCTCACCTTTAAGAAGAAAAAATTGCATATCAATTGAAGAACCTATGCAAAAACTAATTAAATATTGGAATATCGATCTTACCCAATTATTGGGAGGTATGGGCTTCCCATTATAATCGAATGCTTTTGGATCACGCCACACGTAGTAATCCGTGTATGGTTCTTCTTTATTGACCGATTTATTAAACCAAGGATGTGTATCGCTGCTATGATTAATCACAATATCCACAATCAACTTTAAACCTGAATTATTTAGAAATAAATTTAAAATTGAAATATGTACCTCTAATTGGAAAAAAAGTCAATAAAATAAATTTTTCAAATTTTTTCAATGTACTAGGTACTCAAATTGTACTTATAAGAGTCTTACCACGAACTTTAGTCTCCTCCACCAGTTCTTCAAAATCTTCCATTGTGCCTAAAAGTGGATGAATTTTGGTGAAATTGGTAATATCGTATCCTCCATCCTTCATCGGCGAAAGGTAATGAGGTGAAATATACACCGTATCAATACCCAAGTCCTTTATGTAATCCAGTTTTGATGTAAGGCCTAAAAAAAATTCATTCGAAGGTCTGTGCATCTAACAGAATTTTCCTACAAAATATCTTCTTACCTTTAATGTCGCCCATTCCATCACCATCGCTATCTTTAAAAGATGGCAAATACACTTCGTAAATGGTCGTGTGCTTCCACCACGTCCGGTCCAGTTTGGCCAAGGCAATATGAAATAGAAGCGCGATAAAAATAAACGATTTCATAATGTATATGTTAATTTTTTGTCACTTGGATCACAAAACGTGAATATTTTCAGAATGAAATTATATTAAAAAGTATCTCAATTTATATAGCCTCCAATCTTGTAAAATTATGATATGATCGAGTGATCGAAATTTTTCACTAGACATTTTTCTGGTAAACGATCATCGACCAAAATAGAATATTATTATTCATTGATTTGATCATTGAAATTTCGAGTTGAAGTACTTCTGATTGAAATTCAAAGCATTGCAAGTCTTAAGGTCGATCATTTTCAAGTCTGATCATATAAAATTACCAGTCATTCATCTTGTTTGAGTATTTTGAGGGTTAATGGGAGTAGGGTTGGAGTAGGCACTTTCGATTACAGTTATTAGTTTCGAAATATGAAAAACATGTCATCAATGAGCATTTATCATTGATGAAGTAGATGCGTAGGTGAAGTACCTGAGGACCAGAAATCACATACCAAAATTATGAGACAAGTTGCATACGTGCTTTATTGCACGTAAACTAGTCGGTAACTTCAGTGGTAAGTGTATGTGACCTGTCATAAGAAAAAGTGGCTTAGATCAAAAAATGAAAATCAAGATTTTGATGACTTCTGCTATGTCCTTGACGTGTAGATTTCGAATTTTGCTCATTTCGGAGTAAAATCTTCTCCGCAAGTGGGTGCGTTAGACTCGTGTGTCTTGTTAACATTCAAGAGAATGGACATAGTCGAATATATACACAAGATAAATAAGAACACAGTATAAGAGTAACGTCATATATTCAGCCGACAGAATACACAACACAATTGCACTGATGTCTTAACACCTACGTGTACATCGAATATATGAAACTACGTAAACCTAACTATCTAGCTAGTACCTACGTATCACTCATCCTTTACCACCTCCACTTTGGTAGGGGTGGTGCCAGGAGTGAGTACTTCGGTCACTAGGAAGAACGACATTAGGACAACTCTTGCTGTACCTAATTAGTGTCGTTTTCACTCCCTCCAAATTTGTAAATTTCCTTCGGTGATTTATAAATTTCTTTCAACATTCGGTAGTATGTAAATTTCATTTAACTTTCGGTAAAATTCTACTTTCGGTAAAATATAAATTTCATTCGGTAATTTGTACTTGTCATTCAACTTTCGGTAACAGGTGGAGGCCCAAGCGAAATACATAATCAATTGTAATCTTTCGAGTTATCAAATGAATGAACATATGTCATACATAATAAAGGAACTTTCTTCCAATTTTAGGAACAGAAAATTTACCCTTCTCTGGGTTTAAACAAATAATAATACTTCGGTAACTAACAAAATTTCTTCTAAATTTTACATTCGGTATCCTTCGATTCAGACAAATTTTCATTCTATATACTTCGATTTATACAAAGACGATCCCACGATCGGGTGATCGTAACAGATCTTCTTTGTCGACTTCGATTCTAACATCTTCGGTACTGTGTATTGAGATATCATCTCCTTAACATTCATTTATTTCTTGCATCTCGCTGCTCACATTCGGTTCTTTTGATTCTTTCGGTCATTTTGGGGTTTCACTTCTCCTCCGTCGCTTGGCCTTCGCCGTTCACGACTTAGTTGAGATGTGATCTTCGATTATTAAGCCAAATGGCTTATTACATGACGCATTAACGCCACTTCTTCGATTTGGGGTGATTCTTCGATTTAGGGGTGATTCTTCGATTTAGGGGTAATTCTTCGATTTGGGGTGATTTTCAATGTACGATTGTTTGAGCAGTTCTGCGAGAGCGTCTTTCGATTTTGTTTACTTCGAATAACTGTATCACAGATAAGATTTCCTATTAATTCATTCGGTTTTAATTATTACTTTTATATTCATCTATCGGTTCTACCAATTTATCTCTTGGTTTTATAAATAATACCTTCGGTTATGGTTTAATATTATGCTTTTTAGCATCGAGTATGTGTCTCAAAGAGAGTGTGCCTGGTTTTGCTTACATTTATTTGCTGATGAGTTACCATCAATCAAATGAATGAGCATACATTCGGTTCCAGTTGCACATATTAAGTTCACATTTATCTCGATTGCTTCCTGCAATGCTCCGTTTAACGCTACGTACTTAGCTTCACATGTCGATGTAGGAATATTGCCTTGTCGCTTCCCGACCAAGCTGCAATGTCTCCGTACAATCGAATGATGATGCTAGTCGTTGCCATTCGATTATTAACGTCGTCACCGTGGCTTGCATCCGCATAGCCAACGATGCCTTCTTCGGTATTCATATTTTCAAACCATATAAAATTGTTCCTTTTAAATATTTAAATATTCTCTTCGGTTTCTCCCAGTCGTATCATGATGGGTTTATTTGCTTTCGGTTTAGGTAATATCTGGCCTCTTGCCATTTCCTAAATTCATTAAACTTCCGATTGCCTCCTTAAAAGGAAAGGCGCTTCATCGTATTGTTTCGCTTTTTCAATAATTTTCATTCCTTTCGGTTTTTGGGCTCCATTCCTACTTATACTAACTTCGTCAATATCTTTATTTTATCACTTCGGTTTTGCGGTATCATCGGTATGTAATATTCTTTCACTTCGATCATATTAAATCTCTTCAAAATTTCAAAATTATAATTTTTCTGATGTAGATGTATTGTTCTTTCGGTTATTCTTTCGATTCATCTTCGGATTATTTCAATTTAAACAAATTTCTTCGATTCTACGAGGTTTATAATTTCAACTTCAAAAAAAATTTCTTTCGGTTCTACAAGTATATTTCAACTTCAACAAATTTCTTTCGGTTCTATAAGTTTATTTCAACTTCATTTGACAACAAATCTAAAATTTGCATAATAAAGTCTGCATCGTTTCCTACAATTAAAATGTCATCGACATATAATATGAGGAAAACTTGCATGTTTATATTTTGCAACTAGTAAATACATGGATCATTAATGTCCTGTTTACATTTTAGTTTTTGCATCAATCGGTTAAAATTGTTTATTCCATTTCTTCGGGATTTATTTTACACCAACTTCGGCTTTCTTTATCAACCAGATTTTCATCTTTCTATCTTCGGTACTTATCGGGAATTCTTTCGGTATTTCCATAAACATTCTGTCGGCTGGCTCTCCGTTTAGAAAAGCTGTTTATACATCTACATATATTACTTCCAAATTCAATCGGTTTATGATACTAAATGCAATTCTGATTGTTGCTATTTGGGAAACTGGTGAGTATAACTCTACCAGGGAATACACACGCGTATCATTATACCCTCTAGCTACTAATCTTGCTTTGTATCTCATTCTTCGGCATATATCTATCTTCGGTTTTAAAGAAACATTATAGAATCAACTATTATGTCATCTTTTTGCAATATCATTCGGTCTATTTCTTCGAACATATCATGTGTATCTAATGAATCAAATTCTTCGGTTATAATAATCTTCCAAAATTCTCTTTCTGGTCCAGCAAGAGCCTCACCTAGTGATTGGATCTCCTACTAACCTTTAATGAGTGCGACTGCTTGTAAGTCATCCACTGGTGCTGTAAGCGCCAAGTATGTCCTTAAGCTTTGCAACTCGTCTTCGAAATATTTCTTTATATCTACCGCTTCTTTATCGATTAACATTGTTTCTTCGGTTATCAGTGCTTTCTTCGGATTTTTACGATCGGATTCTCCCTCCGTCTTTTTCAAATTAACTTCGGTTTGTGTTTTCTTCGATTTATCCCTATTGGCAAAATTTTGTGTATAAGTATACTGAAACGCATGCTATTACGCTTAGCACACGTATGTGTATTTTTGGACTTTTTCGAAAAACACACATGCTGTTAAGCCTGCTAATAACCAGTGAAAAAGTATGCGTTACGCATGTGTAAATGCAGGGTGTTACGCATGCAAATCTGCAACTTTTAAGCATGCATTACACATGCTTAAAAGTTGCAGATTTGCATGCGTAACACCCTGCATTTACACATGCGTAACGCATACTTTTTCACTGGTTATTAGCAGGCTTAACAGCATGTGTATTTTTCAAAAAAGTCCAAAAACACACATACTTTTTCTAAGCGTAATAGCATGCGTTTCAGTATACTTATACACAAAAATATTGTCTGAGGGCCAGGTACTACATGCCCGTTCAATAATTGCAATCTTCTAAATTAAAATATAGGTATTTGTATTCATAAGATTTCAAATTATCACAAAAATATTTTGTATTTGAATGATACCAGAAATAACACAATACTGGAGAATCACAAAAATAATAAGTAAACTTAAGTCTTAAACAATCAAACAGGGTTTCGTTTTTTTTTGTTTTTTTCTGTTTAAAACGTTTTTTTTAACATTTCGAAAACTACCATCAAGAACAATTGTTTAAAACATGTTTAAAACCAGTTTTAAACAAAAAATTGATGTTTTTATTGTTTTTATGTCCAAAGAAAGTTCATATATGTTTTTGCATGCATTGCAAGAGTGAACAGTTATTTTTAGATAACAAATTTGTACAATAAAAATGACTTTTGAGAAACTTTTTGAAGAATCAATCAGTGACAAATTTGTAAAATCCACAAATTTTCAAAAACTTTATAAAAAATGATCACTCAACTTTAAAATTTTCAATTTTGAAGGTAAAATTTTTTTTTTGAAAAAATTTGTTAGAAAAAAAACACCGTTTTAAACAAAATCAATGTTTTAAAAACGTTTTAAATGTGTTTTGAACACTCTTGTTTTAATATCGAAGCCCTGCAAAAAAAAACCAAATTAGTATAGGTAAGCAAATGCCACCATATGAAAGTGAGAAATTGAGTTACACTCTTGAGAATCACAAAAATAATAGTTATAAGTAAACTTAATTCTTAGACAAACAAAAAAAACGACACATGGTAAGAAAATGCCACTAAGTGAATAGGTAAGCAAATGCCACCATATGCAAGTGAGAAATTGAGTTACACACTTGAGAATCACAAAGATAATAGGTATAGGTAAACTTAATTATTAAACAAACGAAAAAAACACACATAGTAAGCAAATGCCACTAAGTGATAAATTGAAATATGGTATCTGTATTCATAAGACTTCAAATTGTCACAAAAATATTTTGTATTTGAATGATACCAAAAATATCACAACACTAGAGAATCACAAAAATAATTAAACTTAAGTCTTTTAAACAAACAAACAAGGTTTCAGTTTTTTTTGTTTCTTTTTCCGTTTAAAACGTGTTTTTTTTTTCAACATTTCGAAAATTACTTACCATCAAAAACAATTGATTAAAACGAGTTTTGAAAAAAAATTGATATTTTTATTGTTTTTTATGCCCAAGAAAGTCCATGCTTTTGCATTGTGAGAGCAGTGAACTGTTATTTCTAGATGACAAATTTATATAATGAAAATGACTTTTGAGAAAACCTTTTGAAGAATCAATCAGTGGCAAATATGTAAAATCCACAAATTTTGAAAAAATTTATAAAAAATGATCACTCAACTTAAATAAGCACAACACCTTCATCATATTAACATCGTACCTCATTCTAGAACTTCTAATTCACAATTGAACGATAATATTCAATTGATGTACTAAAATACGAAATCTATTTATATTCGGTATAAAATAAAAAAAAAATCTCAAAATAATAAAAGAAACAACACAAATTTTCATCATTCTTTTTTTGCACGGGATTGATCCGATTTGTTCTTCAAGTATGATTTCATGCTTTCCGCAAATTTTGACTTGTTTGTTTCAGAAAGTTGGATTCCATCTATAAAGTTGTAGTACAATAAGGTATTATTCTATTTATATAATGAATGAACTTTTAAAAAAATGTTACCAACTTTGAATGCATTTAACCAGCAATGTTTCCGATAATGCATCTTTTTTTCCAACTACTCCTTTCCAGGAGAATTCTTTTACAATGTCTTGGTGAAACACGATCTTATTGATATGCTTCACAAGTTTTTCCAAATTGGAGGGTTCGTTGAATTTCTCCTTAATGAATCGCACGAAAGAAACCTGAATCAAAGAAAATTTTGTATACCTATAGTGACTTTTTCTTTCAGAAATTCCATATTATATTGTTTTTGAAAACACTTTCAACATTCAAGTATAAAAATTATTCAATTTTGATAAGGGACATAGAAAGGGCCCCAAATGTCAGAAAGGGTGGGGGTCAGAATTCATTAAAATGTTAGTAAAATGATATAATTGAAGGTATTGTGGGTCGCTGATTCAAAGTTTGGGCTTTATTTTTTTGGGTTTGAACCAAAAGTAGAAGTCCCTAGGAACATAAAAAAGGGCTTCAGGCAGAGGTGCAACGATTACGATTTTAATCGATTATAATCGATGCTCATACCCCGATTAAAATAATCGGACGAGCATCGATTATTCTTCGATTAATCGAAGATAAGTAAACAAAAATTTCCAATTTTTCTGATTGGTCAAATTATATGTGACGTAATTTTCTTTCTAATCAAAACAATTTAAGTTTCTGACGTCACGTATCTGTGGCCAATGAAGAATACTCAAATTTTTGGGACCGATTAATCGATTATTAATCGATTATTTCCGATTATTTTTTGAAAACACAATCGATGTAGCATCGATTATAATCGTTGCATCTCTGGCTTCAGGTAGGTATCATAATGGCGCAGGGGGTCTAAGATTCAAAATTCACATTCTGGCATCAAAATGTTGGTAAAACGATTGAATATATGAGATATTTTGGGTCACTGATTCAGAATCTGGGCTTTATTTTAGATCCAAACTCCATAGATGTCCCTAGGAGCATGAAATAGGTCCCAAAATGTCAAATGCGGGGGGGGAGGGTGTCAAAATGTTGGTAAAACGACAGCATTTGAGATATTTTGGGCCGCTAATTCAGAATTTGGTATTTTTTGTTTTGAACCCTGTAGACAACCCTAAGGTAGACCACGTAAGTCGCGCCGTCATTGCGCCGAAAAATTTCAAGTTTGGAAAATCGCCGCCGAATAATACGACTTTGAGAAACGGCAAACGCCAACGCCGACACCGCCTATGATTTTTTGCTGTAAATAATAGGCGAATGGGAAATCCCATTTCATATGGTCAAGTTAAAAGAGGGGGGGGGGGAGTAAAAGTTTATACAATATGCTGGCCAAAAAAAAAAAACAAGAATCCGCGAATTCAAGTCCAAAATTTATTCGAATTTTACCTGTTTTCAACTTTGATTTTGCTATTTTCAGTT